>JAGDQP010008253.1:0-36022 GCA_022664845.1 Lepisma saccharinum
CGTTGCGTCATCTTTCCTTTCGCCGTCTTTCGTACTTCATCCTTTTCTATGGAAGTCAATGGCAAACCAATATTGGTTCACAATACCGATTGTCACTGTCACTTGTTAATGGGACTTAGTCTAGTGAGTGATTATTCAACAAATCAAATCAATTAGACTAACCACCCAGCCTTACTTCATGCCGTGGATCGAGAATATTCGGAGCCCTACCTTCACATGCCCCATGTGCCTTTAACCACGCGTACGCATCGGACAGGGGCCTTTGCCTTTAGCCAAAATGTCTCTTAAATTCTAGTGGCTAGCTCCTAAAATGAAACTAATAACCTAACCTAATTTGACCTAACCAGAAATATGCAACAAGTTTCTTCCATATATTTAAAAATAACAAAATATCAATCTAGTTATTAGTGATACTAGGTTCAACATTGGCATTTCCCTTTGCATCAGTATTCCGGGTCGCAAAACGCACGCTCACCTGTATTTTCGCCGAAAATGCACGGTCGCAAAACGCACGCCACTTTTCCAAGTCGGGTGGCCCTGATTTGATGCTCGACAACTGCACATACATTTCCATATTTTCAAAGAACTTTACATTTTCTTTCTTTCTGCTTAAAAATCTCCCTTGTTATTCTTTTAAATATTTAGACATTTTACTAATTCATTGACGTAGGTCGGAAAAGCCAGTATTATTTTCATTATACGTAATTTCAAAATTTTATGCACTTTACAGAAATATGTTTAGTACGTAGGTTGCCTTTTAAGTTTTTACAATCGAACAATAGGTGGCGTTAATGAGTTGTGGCACCACTGTATTTGTGAACATTGACGTTTGTTATTGTGAAGCCAGTGGCAATTTAGAAATTGACTGAGTAAGTTGTTGATAGTGAACGTTTAAAAGAAGCAAGTTGTGCAAAAATGGAAATCACCCGTGAAGGGCTACGTTGGATGATTTTTTATGATTTTAAAAAAAGCCTTACTCAACAACAATGCATAGAATCGCTTCGTGCAACTTTTGGTAATGAAGCACCATCAGAGAAGACTGTTTACAATTGGTTTGCAGAATTTCGTCATGGTCGTGCGTCCGTCAGTGATGAATGTCGAGAAGGTCGGCCAAAATCGGTTGTCATTCCTGGAAACATCGATGCTGTGCGCAACATGATTAAAGAAGATCGGCATGTGACTTACAGACAGTTAGAGGCGTCTCTTAGGATATCGCAGACTGCAATACAATCAATTTTGCATGAACAAATGTTGATTGGTGTCAGGAAATGTTGAAAAAATTCGACCGAGGACGTTCAAAATCCGTATACAACATTGTTACAGGAGACGAAACTTAGATATATTCGTATGAACCTGAAAGCAAACAACAGTCTACTGTTTGGGTGTTTAACGATGAACCCAATCCCACTAAAGTTGTTCGTTCACGGAGCACTTCCAAGAAAATGATCGCTTGTTTCTTCGGTTGTACTGGACACGTCGCAACCATTCCATTAGAGGATCAAAGAACTGTTAATGCTGAATGGTATACAACAATTTGTTTGCCAACGGTCTTCGATGAAATAAGGAAGAAGAACAAAAAACGCCGCATCATTCTTCATCACGACAATGCCAGCACCCATAAAGCACGTCAAACAACTGAATATTTGAAGGAGAAAAACATCGAATTAATGTCTCATTGCCCGTGTTCACCCGATTTATCGCCTAATGACTTTTTCTTGTTCCCTACTGTCAAACAAAAGATGCGCGGAAAGCGATTTTCATCACCTCAAGAAGCTGTTGAAGACTTTCAAAACCATGTTTGTGAAATATCAGATTCACAGTGGAAAAAATGTTTCCAGAATTGGTTTGAACGTATGCAAAAATGTATAGACCTTAAGGGAGAATATTTTGAAAAGCAATAAAACACTTTGTTTCGAACTTGTTCGTTTATGTTTCACTTTTTGTAAAAACTTAAAAGGCAACCCTCGTATTTTAATTATCAAAATCGCATTGATTTCCCTTCAACATCTGTTAGCGTTGTGCTGCCATCTCTTAGTGTTCTGCCGAACCACGTGATTGCTTTCTAAGGCTGAGACGCTTACATAAGAAAGTATATACAAAATAGCACAATGTAGGCAACACGAACTCTATCTCTTAATGGTGGCGTCAATTAGATGTTCGTGACAGAAATAATGCAATAAGTCAATTTATGATGTTGGTTTAAATTGATAAGTTTTTCTAGTTAAACATTTTAAATTATTTTTTCTCTTTTCAAAATCTTCTTTCATTAGAAAGAAAAGAAAACTTGTTGAATGTTGTGTTCTATGGCTTTTAAAATCAACCTTCATGGCGAATTTCAGCTTTTTTTTTTAGCTCAATGAAGAGTGAATTTTTGATACCTGAGGTTTGAGGTTGATGTACGCAACTGATTAATTAATTTAAAAAACATCCAGTCTATCCAAGAATAGTCAGCCTTCCACTCCAACGAGAAGTGCTCGAAAGCCGCTGAAAGGGCAGACATACAGAAGCGTCTGGGGTTTTATATGAGTATGTAAATTTTATTTATACGTTTCAAAATTCCCATGCATTTTATTTATACACAAACAATTTATCTCTATGCAAGAGATATTTAACGTGCCGTGAACTATAATCACACTGTATTTCTATTAAAAGGTTATTGAATTGTTGATCTAGTATATCTTTATCAGATTAAAAAGCCAGTCCAGTGGTTGAGGCAATAATGTTGCGGATTCCGGATCGGCAATGTATAGGCATGTTGGTTCGAACTCCGCCCCGAGCATCCTTACTGAGGTTCTCCACAAGATTCCTTAGTTTCACATGGCGAATGCCGTGATGGCACTTTAAATAAAGCACTGCGCAATACTTCCTTATCTTCTACCTACCCTAATCCTGGCCGAAGCCAAAGATGTCAAAATGACAAATAAATTTAAAAAAAATCCCTTTCGGTAGGCCTACAGGCTGAGTTAGATATCGAAGTTTTTTTTTCAAATCTACCGAAAAGAAAAATCAAATTGAAAATACAGGGATATTTAATTAACTCTGGAAAGGATTGATTAAAGTTGTATACGTGTTGAATCGCAAAATGTCGGCACCTTGTTTCTACAAACGTATCGAATACTGATTTCAGTGAATGTCAATCGTACACATTTCATTGAACTACTTAAAAAGCATGTAAATTAACTAGTGCCATCTTTCAATAAATGAGTAAACTACATGCTAATTTCAGCTACATTACCAATGTGTCTATTTTGCTGCCACCTATTATTAAATAAGTAAACTACATGATTTGTGACATTTTGTGATTTCAAATTTAAGTATATTGCAAGAAGCAAGTAGTTAATAAATTATTTTAACTATAGATACCTCTAAACATAAAAGTTATTAGTCATCCATTACATATGAAAAATAAAGAATTACTCATGGTTAATTTCAGAAAGCTTAACAGATATCTTAATTTCTCTCATTTCGAAAGTGGTGCAGAAAACAAAACGTTATATGCGACTGGACAATTAGAGTAGTGGTAACGAGCTCGACAGTAATGCGGTAGGTTGCTGGATTGATCCCATCCAGATTATGTTTTGTTTTTAAGCTTTTATTATTCGTATATTTTGTATTTATTTATCAGATTAAACAACAGGGATACGGATAAGTTTATTTAGCCCTGAAAAGGGTTGATTATAAGTAAATTTAGTAACGCGACCAGTTACCACGTGCTTCAATTACAGCACGAAGCCTTTGTTCCATACTGTTGACAAGATCTTCACAAAATCCTTCTCTTTCTGCTACCTCTTCCCACGCTTCGAGGACTAAATCCCAGAGAGCATTTGGAGTTGTTGGAGGCCAATTTTACCTCAGTACTCGCTTGACCTCAGACCACACATGTTCGATCGCATTCAGATCGGCTGCGTGAGCAGGCCAATCTAAAACGTGAACATCATGTTGTTCCCTAAGCCAGCGTAGTACTGGTTTTGATGTGTGGATGGATGCCCGGTCATGTTGCATAGTGATTACTTCACATGGTTGAAGGTCACGGACAAATGACAGCATTACATTATCAAGGATATGTATATACTGTTCACCTTTTAAATGACCTTCAATCCTGTGTAAGAAACCTAATCCCTGGGCAGACATCCAACCCCACACTCCCACACTAAATAGGCTGACAACATTAGTAAGTGAGAATGTTTGGCATCGTATACTCTCTCAGTATGTTTGCATTGCGTCGAATAATGTTAATGCCAAGTTTGGTACAGGTATTTAGGTCTAACTGATGGAAAGAATTTGAACAATTGATTTTTATAGAAAATGGGCTGGCAATACTGAACCACTGCACCAATCAAACGGTTCCAGGGGCTCTCAGCTGGTCTAAGACTTTTCCAACGACATCTCAAGCATCTTCTACAACTTGTAGTTCCTGAGATTTAATTTCTAGCCAAGGGTGGACGGACTGACACCATGAGCGGGAATAGAAGGTCCCTTTTGCTATAGTTTTGCTACTAATGGACCGAAAGCAGCGTTATCCGTGGAAGTAGTATGTAGTGGTAGAAATAGTAAAGCATAGGCCACAGAAATAAAGCCTATGTAGTAGGCCTTCACTGTTCAACTTTTTTAATAGGATGGACGATAATCGTATTTTAATTTCAGCGATGGTCCCTAAACGGATTCTGCTGGAGCCAATTCGACAGTACAATGCAATCTCAAATTCAGTGTCACTTCCACAAGGAAGTAATAAATAAGTAATTGAAATTTCAAGGTTTATATGGATTACTCTGTATTATCGTTACCAGCAGTATTTAATAGAAGTTTTGGTAACCCAAATGGGACACCCCAACAACCCCAACTGCTAGGTAAACCTAATATGAGCTAAATTCAAGAAGTAACTTGAAGCTTCTGATCTCATTAATTATTATTTTGTCAGGAGTGAACACCAAAACTAGTGTTCAAATAAAATCAGCAATCACTAAATTGTTTTATTCATGAACATTTTGGACACACATTACATTTTTAGGTTCTTCTAAGGAGAAACCCATCAGTTTTCAGATTACGTTTCCTAACTAAGAATGGCAGAAAGCTTCTTGAAATAACTTTAAAATTAACAGTAAAATATGAAAGTATCATAGTTGAATTAGATATCAAACTTAAAAAATGATAAAAGTGAAGATTATCTATATTAATCTACAATTACAAAATATGATCAACGACCAGGATTCGAACCCATGACAAAATTAAAATTCATTATGAGTCGAGCACGATAACCACTGATCCATCCTATTAACCGAATAAAAATATGTGTTTTTACTAGATTTCAATGTAAGACTATGGATTAATACGACATTCAGTGTTTAATTTATTGATATTATTTTTAAATTTTCTCTTTGATTTGTAATTCCTTATTTGTTTGTGCAAATAATTACAATATACGTATATCACAATTGTTGTGTAATGGGCTTTAATGTCGGATTATGTTCATATTTTTCAAGGTCAGGGAACTTCCCTCAACTGCGGGAAATTTCCCTCTGCGAGGGAAATAGCTGGGAATTTGGGAAATAATCTCTAAAGACATGCGACAATCTTTATGTCCATAGCTGTACTTTACGACGTAATACTTGTACTGAAGTTTATATATGTTTGTCACTCTTTTCTGACATTGGCGTGACTATTTCTACCTTCCCGATATTATGGACTCGGCCGTCCAACATCGTTTCTAGCTATAATTGCCTCTAAAATGTCTGTGAAGGACAAATGACTATCTAGCAACTCACTGATTGGTTAATCTCTGCACACGTGCCACACAAGATTCTGCTACACTAGAGGCCTCTAGAAGTTATTTGTGGAAATTAAAAAACGAAAACAAGCTACTCTTATTTCCAATCTTTCAACCTATCAATGACTTGCAGACCATGCGCGACGGTAGCGCCATAATTCTCTCACCGGGTAAAAAAAATCATGATATGGAAATTCTTCATAAGACTTTCACGTTTCTGGGTTCCTCTATCCTAATTCACAGGTGGTATTGTCCTTAATATAGGGCCTATATATTTTTTCCTAATAAATCGGGATTTTTAGCTCTACAAATATTTGGTTTTTTGTTTTATTCGTAGTATTTTCCTGCAAATTGAATTTTAAGGACAATGTTTCACTTAATGTGAAACTCATACATGTTTTGCTGTCAATATCACACCCCCAACACACACAAATGCATATATGTACAAAGAATGGGATATATAGTCCCTGTGGTGATGGAATTTGGCGATCTTGTCGTCCTGTCGTGAGAGTAATGATAATAGTGGTTTAAAAGAGGAGATGGGGGAAGGGAACGCGAACTGAAAGATTGAAAAAGTTTTCTCCCCCTTTCTGAATTTTTTCCTCTCCCACCTTCCCACCCAGACACAGATGTCTCCACAATCGCTTCTATTTCTCCTCTTTCCCAAAACCCCTCATCCCCCTCGTGAACTTCCAACTTCGCCAGCAGCCGGTGCAGATATTTTGTGTGTTGGGGATGACATTGAAAATTCTAAGCTTTAGAGGAAATAATTGTCAGTGGGTCCAACTGTTGAAAATAGTAGCCAATAAGTGGTAGAACAGTGATAATATCTAGTGGCTCAAACAATAACTTAAAACATATTGCACAGTTTTCATGCACCCACTTCTTACACTAAGTACACTGTATTTACATTGTAGTTGAATTTGGAAACACACAATGACGTAAGCCGTTTCGGCTTAACACATCACATTCGAAGTAGTACCCGATACATCTATTTAAGCAATGTTTGGTGGTTGACTGAGTGCCGCATGTTTTGTAACTAAGAATTTCATTGTCAACAAATAAAACGGTTCAATTGAGCAAGCATAGAAATACCATCTAAGTTGTATTCGTCTATCATAAACCTAAATTAAATATGTATTTGGTAATACTTCCAGTGTGATTGGCTAATCCAATACCGCTTACGCTATTAATTCTCTAGATATTACATAATTTGTGACGATGCTGCCATACATTTGAGCACCTGTAGCTCCGAAACTAACCAGATTTTGGAATTTCTTTAAAGGAACTTTTTTGCTTGGTTTAATGTAAATAATAATCATCTCCCAAATTTAGCACCATTATTTCAGGGACACCCTGTATGTTGACAAGCACAGAACAATTATGATAACGTTTTGGCTTGCTTTTGATTTTAATATATAAGGCTGTTTTATTGAAGAATGATGAAATTTCATGTATTTCTTTCATTTTAGTTTAAAGGAATATATGAAAGAAAAGATTTAGAAAGGGCTTCATGTGAAGTTTATTTAATTTGTAGCCAATATATTTTGTGTTCCATCTTTCAATTTTATTTTGGTCTGAATAATTTGTTCTCATTAGATGGCAGGACGTGCAATATTACTTATAATTAGACAAATTGCTTTACAGGCTTTTCTTTCTGAAACACATAAACTTTATTTAACACAGTTTAAAATCGTCATTTGTAAATTGTTATGGAGAAATTTGGACGTTACCTTTATATTAATTTACTTTTTCACCGAATTCCATCACACAAATATGTTGTTAGAGAATTGACTATTATAATAATACTGAGATTTTTCATAGCTAAAATGATTTTGTGAAATTTGTATTCTGAATTCTGTTGCTTCTGTTCCTGTGTTTTTGTATAGTTTATGTGAAGTGGGTTCACTTGAGAACTACATTCTATCTATCTTGTGAACTAGATTTAACAAATCAGTACATGGACCAGTTCGTTCGCGAACTACAGATCTATACAATTTACTGTTATTAGCAAATTTGGGTAGTCTTTTAAGAGTCAATTCTAAAATATAGCAATTTCCTCTCAAAACGCAGTAATTAATTAAACTAACATGCGGAAGATGTTCTTCCTACATAAAATCTATAGAGCGCGTCATGCGATAATACACATATTGAAATTGCAAGCTCAGGCTAATTATTGATATCATAGTTCTCTGTCAAAAAAGTAGGAATGTTGATAAGGACAGCACTCTTATCTGATGCCACATTCCTAATCTCTAATTACTATCACAGATGTGGAATACACTTTTCCGAATTCGCATGCTAAAACTATGAGGGAAAATATGAAAAAAAAAAACTCAGTGAGGATGGTCGGTGACGGAACACAAACCTGTGTATCTCTCTCCAATGCTGATCCAAGCCTGTAACTGTAGTCACTAAACCAGATAGTCTTTTTTACATATTATTGATTATTAAACATTTGCCTATATGCGTTAAAAGTCTGGAGTTAGGCTGGTGCACGGGAAAACAGAACGTTTAAATTGTTTGTAAACTTAATTGTCACATCATCAGCCTCGCCAGCAAAGTAAGATTAATTCAATCTTATTGCAAGCTTGCATACAGCTTGTCAAAATAAGCCTAAAGCTTAAATCAAGCTTGAATCATACTTACTATTTGGCACCTGACAAGAATGTTGTAAGCTTATAATAACAAGCTTGTTACAAGAAGCGCGAAACAGGTTTGGCATAATACTAGCGGCCAAATATATCAACAAAATGGTCTACGTTCAGCTTGAATCAAACTTACAATATCAAGCTTGTTACAACAATCGAAAAACTGCTAATCAAGCTTATCATAAACTTGCGTTCTATGTGGGAGAGGATCTAGGAATAAAAGACAACCCTTCGTTATGGACTGAAAACAGTCAATTGTATATTTAAAAAGGAAATGTATTTATTTCAGATGAGCCAACGTTTACTTACTTTAACTACGAATTTCTGTAGCTACTACGAAGTGCTACATCATGAAAGGGTATCAAAACCGACGTCACTAAAACATACATTTTGCTTTGACAGAACAATGAACGATCACGTTGTTGCTTAAATAATAAAAAAAAGGCGCAAAGAAGATTCTCAAAAAATGAAACAGTTTGCAAGGAAGCATTTCTTTGTTAAGTGCCAGAAAATCACTAATTAAGAGGGTTTAAGTGCTTTGTATAGAAATGGCGCGAAAAGATCCTGATGATTGGACCTAAAAGTAAAGAAGAGTGGGCGGAGGAAGGAGGGCTAAAAGACAGAAATGCGGGAAACTTTTTGTTCGTATTTACTGAAGCGTGTTGTGGTGTCGAGGGTCACCCAGAGCGAGGTTTGGGCCCATGTGGGTATTTGAGGCATTGCTTCTGACACTCCCCCTTGTTTCTCATCTCCTGTTTGACGAAGAGGGGACTGACTGAAACTGTCCTCTCTCTACAGTGTTGCAAACCTACACTGTAAATGTTTTCTATGTTTTCCAGTTGGTTCACAACAAGTACTAAATAATGTGTACCAAAAGTGGGATGAGTTTGTTGTTTCCTTCTGAAGATAAACGGTTCTTGAAAAGCTGCAATTCAGTCTTCATTAACAATATGCTTGGATAAGTTCCAATTCAGACTTTTTTTAAATCGAACTTCTTCACTATATATAACGAGGAAAGTGATGTGTACACTGTTTTTGTAACTTAGCTTAAAACAACAGGCAAACACCGGAATGACCCAGGTTCTATCCTCGTTCTCACATACTTTTTAAGCTTCTTTTAGATAAGCAACTTCTGATTCACTCTAATTTTGTGTAAAAAAAATTTCAAACATTTATGTAACTACGAAATAAAATATTTATTTATTTTTAAATAACGTGTAATCTTTACCAACTATTAACGGCTTCAATAACTTATAGTCGCTATTAAAGATTAAATCACTTGTAATTATTATGAGCTATTAAATGTTTAAGTAACGTATAATCGTTATGAACGATTGATAGTTTTAGTAACTTGTGATTGTTGAAGAGATGGACATTCTTCAGGGTTGCCAATAAAAAATCGAAGATTTTTCTGCTATGTGAATTACAGGGGACGAAACTCCTATTACCTACATATCTTATATTTATGGATTATCTAAAGCACGTAAGCATTTCTACTAGACCAATAACAGTAAGTTTCCACCAACCTGTACATAAACTACGAGTATCAAGAAGAATAAATGAATGGTATCAAGAGAATAAATCTAATTCCTTGTTAATGCCCGATTAATAATAATTATGAATTAGGAGAGTACGAAAAACGTATTATAAGAATCTAATATATCTCGCTAAAGTAAAATGCTACGGGCCCGCAGGGCCACCGTAGCTGGACTTCTGGCCACTAAGGCCACTTTCGTCCTTGGAATTTTTTATTATTTGATTAGATAATAAAAGCTTGTTTGAGATATCACGAATCGAACTCATGACCCGGACACCAGACACTCACCTCACAAACAATCAAAGAAATCAATTTAGTTTTAATATTGAAATTAGAAATAAAAATAAAAATGCCCCTGCAACGGCAAATAGCTATTTGTTAGTAAGGTTAAAATTATAGGTTCTTGTAAAATTGGTTAGAATTCAGGATGTGGATCAGGAATCACGCAGTTGAACTTACACAGGACTTCTTCTTCTTCTTCTTTGAGCACTTCTTTGCATTAATAGTTCACATCATATGAGTAGTGTTGCCCACGCATCCATGGAGGCTTATGTAGAAATTTTCATGTTTTGTAATGATAAAGTTGAAGTAAGAATTTACGTTCGTTCCTCTGTGAGTACTCTATATTTGACATTTGATGTTATTTCGATATATGGATGTCTTTCTATGACAATTCATTAGAATTTTGTTTTTTATTTTTTGTGAATGGTTCTTTGCCAACAAAAATGTGTCCGTCCACAGATTTCAGTATGTTAAAACGACATTTCATCATTTCCTCTGAAGCCTGATTTACAGCAGTGTGAAACTGATTGTTTAAGTTGTCAGGTATTGTTAATGAGAGAATTGTTGTGACCCATTTGGCTATTTGTAATGAATATTCTTCTATTGCATCTTTAACTATTGTTTGAACTTCCTCTTGGTTAGCTGGTGATTTTGGATTTTGATTGTTTGGAATAGTTGAAGATTTTTTGTTCATGTTGAAATCTGAAGATCTAAAATTCTTTTTGGCAGGTTCTTGAATGGCGTTTTTAGAACGAAGAGGGCAGGTAGCGCTGGCCGTTCTATGTCCTGTCTTTTTACAGGATGCACAAAAAATAGGTTTGGGAGCAATTTCACATGTGTGACTCTGATGGGATTGTCCACATCTGTAGCAAATAGGCTGATTCGGACAATTTCCACTATTATGGTATTTGTAACATTTTCTACACGGAAAAGGTCTAGCAACAGATTTAGATGCCTCTACCTTGTACCTATTGAAACCTATGGTTATTCCATTAGAAATGAGGTCACTCACCAGAGAAGGATCCTTTGTATATACTCTGACGAGCGGAAGTGGGCCTCTATCTCCTTTGATTCTGGTTATATTGGTTATAGGAATTTTTGATTTGAGATGAGTTTTAAGTTCGGTCATATCAGTGTCCGTTGGCACATCTCTAATCACACAGGTGAAGGTAGTTTTTGAAGTAAGAGTCTGTGGTTCGATTTTTTTGTCTTTCAAAACTACTATTATTGCCTTTTGTCCAAAATTTCTTTCTTTGAATATTTTCAAAAAATTGTCTTTTGTATAACTGTCCTTAAATTATATTTTTAGACCAGTGTTTCTTTCTGTCGGAAATACTGTTATATCTATGGTTGGGATTTTTCCTGTAATTAATTTGTGAAAATTTAGAGGGTTCATAAGTGTTTTGTCAATGTTTCTTATTATAATAGCGTAATTACTAATGCCCTCAGTTTGTTTTGTTCTATTATGCTCCAAAGTAGCCAAATTCTCAGTGTTTTCTGAATTAATATTAAAAGTCGTAGTCGACGTTATCTGATTTGTGTTTTTATAGAAAAAGCTAGGAGTTTGTTTGACTATTTCTTTGAATTCAGCTTTCTTGTAATCTGTAATTCCGAAACAAGCTTCCGGTCGGAATTCTTTTGTCTTAAATGTCTCGAAAAATGTTGTCTCATCAGATGGTCTAGTAATATATATAGCCTCATACCTGAATTGTCTTCAAAAGTAGACAATATGTGCTTATCAATATCCATTTTGCTACAAATATAATTGTGAACTAAATGTAAATCTGTAAATAGATAAGGGTACGTATCCTTTATGAAGAAGCAAGTTATTTTGTTTGGGTTACTGAATGTATCAATCGGGGTTGGAGAGTGAGGTAAGGTAGGATGAATAGTTTCTGTGTAATACATCTTTTCGGGACTCTTCATTTTCTCATTAATTGTAGACGTCTCGCTGTCCGAAATGGGAGCCTCATTGTCCATCTTGCCTTTTAAAGTCTTTCCTGGCATCTTCTTCCCTGCATTGACCATTGGAGTATGACCTGGCTGTGGATCTCTCTTCCTGGAAGGCGTTTCTTGATTGGAAATCAATTTGGACTGCCTAGTACCAACATCATGTTTGTCTCCTTTCGATTCTTTTTTGTTTCTTCTCATTGTGAACAAAGTAACAGAAAGGTATGGTAAGGGTATAAAATGGAATTTTTGAGTGTCCCTTAAAACGCCCTAATTCCGATTACCCGACGAAGGGGGGGGGGGTTAATAAATCGGTATGTTTTTTATTTGCACGGTAATTTTCTCTCCTATTTCTTTAGAAAGGAGAGTGAGTTGTTTGTTTAACTATTTTGGATTATATAATAAAATTGTGAGAGTGCTTTTGAACCTTCTCGTCTATCTATATTATATATCTTCTCTAAGTATCCGTCTATGCTATGTGCTTTAGCAGTCACTTGCATCATCAACACATTACGGAATGGCAACCTAAACGGATCACTATATGCTGGCACCGAAATAGCAAATTTAATAAACACTTACATCTAGAATTACAGCTTCCTAACTGAATACAAATTCTACTGTGAAACACAATTCTTAACTATGAGAGCCATCTATCCGCCGTAGTATCAAAATTCTCTACACACAATGTAGAAAATGGCGGTCTAAAAATAAAAAAATAGTAACGGAGAATTATAGGAGACGAAAACAAGACATTTTAAGTAGCTTAGAGTAGCCCAAGTCTTTCGATCAAGGGGAGGAAATACGGGTAAATAAAATCATGATTTGTTTTGTTTTAATCTTCACTCTATCGGCTGAAGTACTATTAGAAGAAAAAAATCCCAATGTGGTTCGTTTAACAGAGTGGTTTCAAGTTCAGTTTATCAAAGAACTGTAGGTTTCCGTCCTTAGAAGCTCATCAGCTTGTTTAGGACCTACATAACAATTAAATCCAGGGTTGACTGACTCAAAGTATACAAAATATACTCCTTGCAGTGTTCACTTGTGCTTACAATGTGTGTAATAATATATTCCTTTTATTTTTCAGGTAAGGAAATTCTGAATATATCAAATTCTAAGGGTCATTTAGGTATGTAAAATTTATTTACTAAACACAATGATCAACTTCTGTCCTTATCAGTTTTGAAAACTGCTTTAAAAATGGAACAGTATTTAATAACAACAATAACTAAGATGCATTCATTGTTTAAGGAATTGAGCTGAGTGAGTGGATGACGTTTAATGCAATGATTTAGAAATTTAAGTCTCGTTACCGTGGAAACGGTAAATTGTTTAATATTCTAATGTACTAAGTCTTAAGAGTTGATAATTAAATACCAATATCGAATTTTATGTAAAATGGTCTAACCGTTCTCACGTGAGGCGCAAAGGTAAGTTGTAATAGTTGAATCTCGTTACCATGGAAACGACAATAAGCTGAAAGGTCTGGGGGCAGCTAAATCATGAAGACCACTCTATTATAATACCAATTTTGGAGCGAATAGGTCCAGCCGTTCTTACGTAATACGTTAAAAGGTGTTTTTTGTATCCGGTACTATCGTTACCATGGAAACCATTCACCTTCTCACCATTCTTAAGCGTTACAAATCTTCCGCAGCATACCATTGTGTAGAATTGGTAAAATCGGTCCTTTAAGCTTTATTTCATAATTTTATTGCCAAAAGGTCAAAGTTAGCGTATAAGAGCTTCGGGCGCAATAATAATAATAAAGATGAAGAGGAATAACAAGAAGAAGGAGGTTGATGTAAACGTAAAAAAACATTTTTAATTATTTATAATTCATTTCTACTCTGTTCAGAAATTCCATAAATCGAGAGGATCTCCTCGATCAGCAAGTTTCTGTACGATTCTCGAAACTTTAATCCTTCTCATGCTGCTGACCACAATATATTTACGTTTTAAAGCCGAATGCTGGAATTAATTAAGTAAATGGGTGTTGGTCCTTATCACAAAGCTATAGAACATAATTAAAGATGGTGGCTAGAGTGATACTCACAAGGAAGGGTGCCCAGGTGTAACACGCCGATTGTGATAAGATTGCACAGACATAGAGAACATCGAAAAAGAAGCGACGCGTATTTTTTTATATCGGCCAACTACCGCATTGAAAGGGTCAAATAGGGGCATAAACATGCGGTAAAAATGAGATTGTGTGGAATATTGCGAGAACGAGAAGAGATATCGGAAAAGGTTAAATGTACGAAATACTACCCATAGTCGACGCAAGGCAATGAGGTAGGACGCACCATGCGAAGAAAGCAGAACATCACTAAATGGACCAATCACACATTTCCGGATTTCAAACATTGCCGCAATGTGCTAGGGAAATGAGTGAAGAGGGTGGCAAGGAGCTGGAAGAAAGAAGAAACGAAAACGGAAAATACGTGTTTTTGCTTTGGGTGCATACATCGCCCGTATGCGAAAGAGACGCAGATTCATCTCAATGCACGAAGATGGGAGAACACTCAGGAAAGATGCAAACGCCGTGCGTAGAGGCAGGCAGCGAGACAATACTGCACAGTGGGTGGCATATATCGCGTAATGGGAACAACGATGAGATGCATGCTGGAAACGAAAATGTGTGTGGGCAGTAGTAACTAGTAACACAAAAAACAAACACGCATTGCACAGTAGAATGTAATAACAGGTGGTCCTCATATGTAAGATAAACAGCAACAGTAATATCAGTACCACGCATGAGTATCAACTATCAACATGACATTACTACGAAAATTCGCGTACATATGTATGTACAACATAACAGTGTGCAGGGGTGTATGCTGGAAACAAGTCGCTTACTCCTGATATGTAGCACAAAAATGATATTTCAGCAAGAAATCGTCCAAACAAAAACAGCGTTGTCACCACGAACACTTGATGAAGGATGGGGCACTCTGCTGCGGAGACCAATGACGTCAACTGATGAAAACAAAACTCCACTGGATTTGGAAAGTACTCTGGTCGCGTTGAAAGATATCCAGAACGAAACCACGCGTATTTGAATACACGAATGTACCGTGGAGACGACAGTTGATTATCCACAAGGGATTGAAGTGTCAGGATCAGGGATTGTATTGTCTCTGCTGTGTAGATTAATGTTGAGTTGCTGAAGGCGTACCGCATCAGATACTTTGCGTACGAAGTTCTTCCTCTGACACCAAACACGTCCAGAGTTTGTATTAACCCAGTTGTGTGCGTTGGTATCGTCATAATGTTGCACTGCCTGTTCAGTGGCATTATTGTTGCCAAGTCGGCTCGATCGTAACCCGTCCACGAGTCGACTAACAGTACTGTTTGCTCATTGACCTGTGGAAGGAACACCGTTTGGAACCACGTCTTCATGATTTGTTTTGTCACCTTCCCACATGATGATGCACAAATGTATAAGTTTTGTGGGCGTAACATTGTTTTTTGAATCCGTGGCCCAAACGTACCATGAAGCTCTTTCAAGACTATGAGCATGGGCGACAGCAACTTTCCACTGGCAGATATAACAGGCTGTATTGTGTAGCTATTTGTGATGGTAGGTAGAGATTGCATTGTGGCTGTGATATGCTTTTCGCCTCGCAGAGCCAGAGAGCGTCCAGAGTGAAATTCCATCGTCAACCTGCTCTTTCTTTCCTTACAGTACCTGCACGTGCTATGCCGTACTACGTCACCTGACCTTGCTATCCTTTATCTATGAGTTCTTTCTACAACTCAACTTGATGTTTTGTGGTGGACAAACACCGTGTGCGTGGGTTTTCTTGAGGTCCTCCCATTTCTTCCCACTTTCTTCATTTACCAGTTCATCCCATCATCATCCATACGGCCTGACCCATACTTCCCTAAAGGCCTTAAAATAAATTCAAATTAAAAATTTTAATTTGATGTTCTGATATGTATGCAACCCACTGTGCAGTACTGTCTCGCTGCCTGCCTCTACGCACGGCGTTTGCATCCTTCCTGAGTGTTCTCCCATCTTCGTGCATTGAGATGAATCCGCATCTCTTTCGCATACGGGCGAAGTATGCACCCAAAGCAAAAACAAGTATTTTCCGTTTTCGTTTCTTCTTTCTTCCTGCTCCTTGCCACCCTCTTCGCTCATTTCCGTAGCACATTGTGGCAATGTTGGAAATCTGGAAATGTGTGAATGGTCCATTTCCGGATGTTCTGCTTTCTTCGCATGGGTGCGTCCTACCTCATTGCCTTGCGTCGATTATGGGTAGTATTTCGTACGTTTAACCTTTTCCGATATCTCTTCTCGTTCTCGTAATATTCCACATAATCTCATTTTTACCGCATGTTTATGCCAATATTTGACCCTTTCAATGCGGTTGTTGGCCGATATAAAAAAATACGCGTCGCTTCTTTTTCGATGTTCTCTATGTCTGTGCAATTTTATCACAATCGGCGTGTTACACCTGGGTACCCTTCCTTGTCAGTTGCAGATAAACATTCAAAGTGCGTTCACGAGGCTTCTTAAAGCGATTTGAAGGGAAAAAGCTGAACCATGCTTGGTTACAGGCCTATTACTGAATTAACATGGCGTTCCATGACATTACATACGATAACATTAAGTTATCGAAAAAGCATTCTCTTACTTTTACTTTCTAAATTGGAAGTGGTCATTTATTAGTCACATTTTTATTTATAAAAAGAAGTTGATAACTATTGATTGAATCACTTGGAAATTCGATTATTCGTAATGATTTGCTACTTTATTTCATGTAGTGCTATCTGTTGTTCAGTAGAAGAAAAAAAAGGTATTCCATTAACACATGCATTATTTATGTAGGGGAATTGATTCCCGCTGAGTTTGAGAATGTAAACGCATTAAAACATAAAAAAAAACTTCTTAAAAAGAAAGTTAAGCCGGCATGAAAACACACTGGAAAGTAAAGAGAAATGCTTTTATTATTTTCTAAATTTCGATTTTTTTTGTAGGAGTTCGAAACTAATTTTTAAATAAAACAAATACTTGTAACGCGCTACGCAATGCGGGTTAGTGAATTTTTAATTGTCTGTTATAGTAATTAATTTGGCACCGACCTCATACAAAAATTCGAAAATAAGAAAAAGATTTTAAAAAGTGCTTTTATTTTTTACTTATGACTTTTTATTTTTTTATGACAGGCGTTTATCTTCGTCTTCTGTAAAGAAGTTTATATCTCTGTTCCTTTCATGCTAGTACAACTCAGGAATAATTCTGAGTTATGGAGCTACAATGGGATCGCCGAGAAATCCTGTACGGTGCCTGTCCAACATTGACTAGACTTATTATCACAGTGATTCTCAAATGGTGTACACTGTCACACTAGTATGTCGTGAAATTGCTTGCCTGCCTCGTGGCGTTCCGCGAGAACACAAATATTTTGATTAAAATGGTAAAATAAAGGAGAAGTGAAGTAGACATTTAAAATATTTAAGAACTTTATTTATTAATACAAGAGGAACAGTACATCGTAAGTAACAAATTGGAAATCTTAAAATTAATGAGTCTGTTCTTTTGAGAATATCTATCTAGCTTTTGCAATTTTAAAAATAATTTATTTATTTTACTTTGGGTTTGTCTCGGTGCCTTGTTAATTTTTTTACGCATTTGTTACGTTTGAGCTTTTTCAGAACGTGTTTTTGAGAATTATTATAATATGAGCGTTTTTGTGTTTTCTTTCCTGAGCATTTCTGAGTCGTCTGGCTCGGGATATGGCCGAGTTTGGTTTGTAGAATTGCCAGATGACAGGACAGTCTATTAACTCCTACATAGAGAAGTATTGTTTATTATTTTTAACATAGCTATTGTTTTAGTTTGGAGTATTGTCACATGTTGTGCCAAGTATAGCAAGTAGTAATTTTTTGTCAATACTGGCAGTGCACTGCCAAAGCGGTAGGTATATATATTGGTGGGCAGTCGTTTGTTTCATATCTTAGGACGTCCAAGGCCTATATGTTGGGAGTCAGAATTACCAAGTAGGCCAGATTGGAGCGTTTCCTTTATATTAATTTGTAAGGAAATTTTAAGTTCTAGTTTTTGTTTAGGTTTGAAAACACACTTCTGAAGGTGAGTCAACGTGTGGTATCACGTGTTTTGGAAGCCATTGTCTAACAAGTTCTGGTTTTCGTGAAAAGGTGTGGTGGCCTTTGCTTTTTAAATTTTGTATTCTCTCTCCTTGAGAGCAGAGGTTTTTTTTTTTCAGAAGAAGTCCAGTGCTATTGGCTCTGCTCTGGCTTTCCCAGTTTTGTGAGTTCAATGTACAAATAGTTTTCTTTTATATTCGATGTGTAGATCCAATTTTTATTCAAGTTGTGGGATCACATTATTATAAGAGTATGATATTTTCCATATCAAAGGTTTGCTTTTATATACTTAAGATACAGCAAAATAATAGCTGAGTAAAGCTTGTGTCTGATGAAGCCAAGTAGTGAGTTAGTTGGTGAAACTGTTAACACTTATTTAGTTTTTAAATAAAACGTATTTGCTTTGCTCAGCTATTATTTTAGTTTATCTTCACTACAAGAGGTTTGGTACCATAATGTTTACTTTGCCTGTGACATCATGCAGAATGTCGTGGGCGTTCTTGTGGATCTATTTCGATAAGAATTTAATTACTGAGTCTCTTCCTTTTAATAGCCTACCTCAGTATCAACGGATGTAAGACTTCTGCCTCTAGCGAACTTGAATCCGGATTGTTTAGTGGCGTCCACCTCAAGACACTGAGCTCAATGTATGTCCACAGTATAGAAGGCTGCTTTAATCTTATCTTGACTTTGGGAATTTTTGTCAATTTCGGTCACCACCGCTTCTAACGAATATTTTTTTCTGTTCTAAAAATACTTAAAAATTACTTTCGGTCATCAATTTCCGATTTTCGATTCGCCTCGTTGATGATTTAGCTGTAGAGCGAAAAGAGGTTAAGGGCATACCTATTGACGATCTTGTTAATGATTGCTAAAATGAAGCCGAGATACATTAGAGCCTTTCGATCTGCTGTATTAACACTTTACATAAAGTTAACAATAAGAATTTCGTTATTTTTAATATCAGATATGAGAGTTACTTGTTTTTGCCTATATCATATTAGCAACGAAGAGATGCATGTGAATTACGTACAGGGCTTGTGCAAGGATTTTCAGTGTCGGGGCGTGTAAAATCAAAATTGGGACGGTGTAACAGGAGTTTTGCACGTTTTCTGTAGATTTTTACAGTTTTATTAAAAAATGGGGGGTACTCTCGAGAATTTGGAAACTGACATCCCCCCCCAGAGGTAGTGAGGGTGCTGGTGGAATCTTTGATTGCGTATATGCAGAGTATGAAGTAAAGACTGTGCTTGGAAATAGGTGGGATGCGCCAAGCGATATATCATATAAGGTCTTCCCTAAATGATCTTACCTTCCCCCCAAGCAAAAACTGAAATGACGCCACTGTATTAACATCGACGAAGAATCAATACCAAATTTTTTGTTCTCTCTCAATCATAACTTCTTAAGAGGTGGCCCACGTGCCACACCAGGCCCGCATGGATATTTATTTCTGTTATTTTGCCAATTAAACATTCACAGTAAGAAAATCAATGAAAATTAATGAATGAAATATTAAATAAATAACTAATTCTTACTTCTAAATTTTTTGCGTGACTAAGGAGAGTATTGATATTTTCGTGTCGTGGGCGCGAGTCACGCTGTGAGCTTTTATAATCTAAGAACCACTAGGTGGAAACGCTGTAGCTTTGAAAAAATTCGACATTATGTAACCCTATTAAAAGTTCAGTTTTACTTCTCATTTTCTAAACTTAGAAAATTGTTTTTGTAGTGATCAACGATATTAAGGCCCAATCGCAGTGGATTTTCCCGCCTTTTTCGTTTCACGTCAATTATTCAACATTCATTGCAGGTAAATAAAATTTAACTTTCACGAACCAACGTTAGTTTCGTCCTTCAATAACGAGTTCAATTAGCTTTAAGAAAATGTTAGTAATAACTTCAGGATTGCGTGCAGACATCTTTGGGATGATTATTCTGTCCGAAAAGTGTCTGCACACACAATTCTGAGGTTACTAGTAGCATTTCTTTTATACCTGTTATTGAAGGACGAAACGAACTTTGATCCGTCAAAGTTAAATTTTGTTTACCTACAACGAATGTTGAATAATTGACGTAAAACGAAAAAGGCGGGAAAACTTATTCTACTTGGATTGAGCCTTAATAAGTTCAGTTTTCTGAAATTAAAAAGTCGTTTTTGTAATGATTTAATCTTTGGCTTTTGGAAACTTCATAAAGGTAAAAAATAAAATAAAATCATACAACTGTAAAATTAAAATAAGTGGCTTTGAAAAATGCAATTCAGAATGGGATGCTCCAAGTTATGGTTTTTACCCTCTGATTCGCGTACCAGTAAAATTAGTTAGTTAATCAGCAACAAATTAGAATTATTCCGTTATTTTGCAGATTTCGGCGACAAACAACACCCTAGAATTGAGAATAAATAAAAAAAAGTATGAAAATAAATTAACATAGTGAATTGAGAATACATGTCAGTATTTAATTGAGAATAAATTGTAACAGAAAATTGAGAATAAGTAGGGATGTAAATGTATTAATCAAATGAGAATTCTTAACGTTCTCTTGCTTTCTTATAGTGATTTCTACCCATTACTTTCATTAACATACACTATTTTAGAGTAAATCACATTTTTCTTTGTTTAACATTGCTTTTGTACGTACTAATGATGGACAAGGAAACATTTGGATGTTCCAGTAATGGCCACCCAGTAATAGACATACGGTATAACTCAATATCATTTAAATAATTATTACTGGTGTTTTGAATAAGAGTACTAAACACGGTTATATGTTAAATGCTGTTCTTCAATTACCTGATTGTTTCATGGAATTCTACTGAGTGATCATTCCGA
Source organism: Lepisma saccharinum (assembly GCA_022664845.1). Classification (NCBI taxonomy): domain Eukaryota; kingdom Metazoa; phylum Arthropoda; class Insecta; order Zygentoma; family Lepismatidae; genus Lepisma; species Lepisma saccharinum. The sequence continues at coordinate 21,133 of JAGDQP010008253.1, forward strand.
AGATCCTGGGTTCGAACATACCGGTCGACGATCCTAACTGAGGCTTTAACAGGTTTTTTCCTCAGTCATACAAGGTAAATACCCTGATGGCACCTTCAACTTAGACCTGTTCGACTCCTTCCCGCTTCCTTTCTCCTACCCTATCCCGGCCGGAGCCATAACTTCTTTGTGGCTTTAAAAATGCAAATTCTAAGTTATAATGAGTAGTGTTCAATACTAAAACAAATCATTACATTAATAGGCATCCCAGCGTCTATCATTGCAAAAAAAAAAAAAAAAAATGGACCAAATAGTTTCCTGACGAATTTATAGTCATCAAGAGTAAATAATGATTCCCAAATTGAATTTTTTTTAAAAAACTAACAGAATTATAATTTTGCCGTCGGAGAGTTTAGCGCGCTCGCTGAGGGCTATTGAACGAAGTGGTTCGGAACCCACTTGACCAATACCTGTAAGTCTCGTCAGTAGAAGCTCATTAACTCGCTTAGGACGTTGATAATTAATCAAGGATTTTACTTTCAATACAGTGATGAATAGTGAGTGTTCTAAACTAGACAAAAACTGACTTTGCCGTACCGGTAATGGACATCCCCTTTCTTTGCATAACAGACCTAAATTACAGCTAGTTTGGCGGTTTATATGGTTGAAACAACATTTCATAATACTTAATAGTGCAGAACAACAAAAGTATTCGTTACTGTAATTTCATGAATGAAAAACAAAATTACTTACCTTAATGCATGGAAGAGTAGGTCAGATCATGGAACAAATTTCAAAATCATGTCAGAAATACCAGATGAAACAAAAACCGAGCGAATAATATTCAGTGGCATGACAGCATACTATATTAAATTTTCCCACGTGGGTAATATGATTGCCAGCCTTAAGAAACTTTATTTTACAACTTTTCTCTTCAAGTGTCCATTACTGGTACACTGTTCATTACTGGTACGTTTACCTTGCATGTAAACTGTGAAAACGATTAAAGCCAAGGAATTAAAAATCAAAAGTTGTTAAATTCTTTCATGGTTTTCTTTTAGCTTATTCTATTATTCTGTGCAAGCAAGAACATGTAAAACAAAGGAGGGAAGAATTAAGATGTGCTTAAGGTGAGGCTTCTCCGCTCATTAGAGTTAGAAAGAAAACGTTGGTTGTATTCTTAGTACAAAACGCTTTACAATGTATTACAATGAGTATTACATAGTCTCTCTGTCTCATCCCCTCTCACACAAAATCTGTCTGTTTTTTGTGTGTGTTATAATATAACACGGAGCTCGTCATTGTGTTCTAACCATTTTAACACTTGAATTACGTCATTCTCGGTGCACAGACTGTGGAACTTAAATTTGGAGCACAAAAGCAGTAAAGTGAGTGCATCTTCAGCACAATAGAGTAAGAATTACTTGCCAGAAAGGATTGAAGTTATAGCATGAATTGTCTTTAAGAAAATGAAATGAGGTTCATTCCATCTGTTTGTAACGGGATTTAAATTTCGGTGGCTTTCTAAGAGTTGTAGAATGCTCCTTTAAATCTGCTAATTTGATTTAATATTATGACGCTTGAGCTCTGCAATTAACAGGGCCAGTTTGATAAGCGATTAAACCACATTTAAGTAAAAAAAAAAAAAGAAGAGAAATATGGAAGGTTTGAAAATGTTGTTTAATACTTGTGTACTATAAAGCAGCGATTTCCAACTTGGCATTGTATGACGTCACACGTTGGAGCAAGTTTCCCTCTCTCGAGAGCGGAAGAGGGATTGATTGTTATGATAAATCACTCGCAGCGTTGCCATCCAATCTTTGAGGAAAGCAGAGGAAATTAGAAGACACAAACTAATGGATTATAAATTGATCCTCCCCGTGTATATCACTCTTTAATTCAGCCTTTGTGTACGGATCTACACTTCTGATTTCTTAAAGGCAATTTCTAACAGTAAATTATCCAGGTGCTGTGGAGTTCGAACCAGGTAGCCTCCGCACTCCTCGTTGTTAGCTCGTCACGTTATTCCTTCATCCATTTTTAGAGTGAAACGCACCCTAACCAAATGCGCCACCTAATTGGATTAAGTCTTTCAGCTCATATTGTTGATATTTCCCAACTGCGGATAGCACAGTTAAAATCACATACATGCCCGAGGCGGGATTCGAACTCGCGATCCTTGAGTCGACAGAATACCGCACTAGCCAGCTCGACCAGCTGGATCGGTTCCATGGATCCACGTGGATAGTCCACTACTCCTTAACTGTATCTATTAACAGGCAGTCTAGAATGAAGTGGCTACGTCTTGTATACGCACGTTTCACTATCACGTAAGGAAAAAGAATAAAGAATACTTTCTTTCTTCCTTTGTTATGCGCATTTTTCTTTAACACTTTGACCATCGCTGCACTGTTAAATTTGTATTTCTCAATAAGTGTAATATGTCGCCTTACTGATGGGGCAGAAAATAATTATATATATTTTTCTTTTATCATGATGAGAATATCAAAGGATACATCGTCAATATCCCCAAATCAATTGCGGTCGAGTGGCCAAACTTTGGCATTCTCATCACAACGGAGAAAAAATATAATTCTTTTCTGTCCCATCAGTATGTTTTGCTTGTTAGATTTCGCTTCATATGCGTTTTTCTATGTCAAAGTTGGAAACACTTCACATCAACGCCCAATCAACGCAATTAAATATTCGTTGAAATATAGTTTAAAATTCAATCTGTTTTCAACATGCAAATGAGAACATGAAAAATGTAGTTCATTTCATTGTATTTGCTTTTAAACATAATGCTTAAACAATTAAATTAGAAATACACGTGTGAAAGAAAATGTATAACATAGTATAAAAGACAATTGTAAACACGTCACATTAACGCCCTATCAAGGAAATTCTATCTTCGTTGAAATATAGTTTAATATTCAATCTGTTTTCAACGTGCACTTAAGAACATGAAAATTAGTTTGTGTCATTCCATTAGTTTTTAATTATATATTTCTTTTGACATAACATTAGTAAGAAACACAATCTATATCATAGTTGAAAATAAGATATTGGAAACACGTTGTATTAATGTCATCAACGCAATGACGTTTTTGTTGAAATGTGGTTTAAAAATAAACGTATTTTTGTCTCAACCGATAAAGGTTAATCAACGAAATGAACCTAAAATCAACGTTGAAAACACGTATGTGTGCTACTGGGGTAATAATTATTATTTTTTATTTCACTTTTGTTGATCAGTTTACTAAACTGTGTCTCTAGTTGTCTTCCTACTGAGAACGAATAGAAAAAGACTGTGACGTCACATACCGCGCCGTTGGGAATGGCTGGTTTTAGAATATTGACAATTAATTGTTTATTTCTTTGCCCATTCTTCGTCCGCCATTACGTCCTGTGGCTATGAAACCTACATTAACTCCTATACATTATGTTTGCTGGATCTTTTTTGGTTTCAAGTACTTGTGGGTTAACAGCATCTCTATTTTGGACGCGCTTTCCCCATGGAGATTTATTTATTAGGCAAACGTTGATTATCACTATTTCTAACATATCTATATCTGGTTGTTCATTCTACCAAATCTAGCATTATGTTTTGTGATTATGAATCCTCCATTAGCTCGTATACATTCTGTTCCGTTGTTGATTGGACGTTTCTTGTTTTAACTATTTGTGGGATAGCCCCTTTCCAACTCGTCACTCCAATCCTAAGTGGAATTTTAAATTTCTGATTTCGGCTTACGGTAACCTTTACATGTTAGTAACCCTGATAGCGGGAATATTTTTTAGATCTTTTAATACAGCAAATTTTTGTTCTTGAATTTCGTAACCAATAACTTTAGTGTTATCTATCTATCTACCTATCTGTAGTGTGTGTGTGAAAATTTTTAGTCATCTCAAAATTTTCTTAATTTTTCTGGGAAAAGAAAACTCAACTAGGGAAAGAGATTACAATTATAAGATGTCTACTGACGTAAAACACTTCCCTAAAAAAAAGTCAAGGATGCATTTCTCGTGGATGAAGTTCCGAGACGAGCACGAAGAGATGGAGATAAATGAGAGAGAGACAAGAATGAGAAACAGGGGAGAAAAAAGGACAGAAAATGCTACGTCAGCTTCCAGAATCTGATCCTTGGAGGATCTTAACGAGAGAGCCTTCAGGTTCTCAGAGATTGAGGGTTACTTCCAACCCCGTCCTCTCCTCTTCTGTATCCCTGAAGAACATTGACCACAGTGATTTCCGCTGCCTTGGACATCCTTGGCTGCTTCAAGATTGATATCATATGCTTCAGTCTTAACCCTCGTTTTTCCCTTTTTCTCAACGTTTCACGTTTTAAACTATTTCTTTTGACTTATTTCCACTTTCAGTGACCATCACTGAGACGTACGTGCATACATATGATATGTGTATGAAAGATGCCGATATATTAGTGATTATTAAAATTATACCTAATGATCGACAAACCATAGCTGGTGAAACTCCTAATAGATCAGAAATCGTTTAGTTTTCTGTTTACGAGATAAACTAGCAACTTTTGGCCTGCGCCCGTCATGTCTGAGAGATCAAGCTTTCCACGATCATCTTTCAGGGAGTAGGGATGGGTAAGAAAACGGCCAAGTCTTTAATTTTGGTACAGGCGGAAGCAAAAGTTTTGACGCATGTTTTAAGAGAATATTTCACAAATTAGCAGAGATATTCTTCCCGTTTCTCGACATCTGTTAACAAAAATTAAAATTAGTATTAAATTCACGTTTCGTTGGGCAAAGTCCCTTTGTGGGATGAACCAATGACAACTTGGTGCTATTTTTAGATTTAAGAACTATTTATAGGACAAAAAGCGCTATTTTGTTTAATATCACCTTTGTTTGGATGCATATCAAGATAATACTTTCCACATAACTTCTTTCTCTGCAAGTATCAATATATCTGCAAGTCAATGGATATACGTCGCAAAATATTTATTTCTGAAAGAAGGAAAGTCAGCTATAGAGATACATCAACATTTTTGTCCATAGCTGTACCAATCCGCTATTTCTCTGGTGACACAAGAGAACCTCAGTCATGATGGCGCCAGTAGAGCTCGAATCTACATGCCTCCCCTTTCCCAATCCGAGTGAAATTGCTAAATTGCAGCAGACACGATATTAACGACGTACTGAATATAATCCTACAAAAGTCGTACAGACTACAAAGAAGTATATATATATATATATATGTAGATAGATAGATAGATAGATAGATAGATAGATAGATAGATAGATAGATAGATATAGATGTATATCAACATTCATAAAATAAGAATATATTATTCCGTGCTGCTACGTAACAAGTATAAGAATAATACAGACAGTTAATTTGATTACATGACTTTAAAATATAAAATGTTCTAGCTTTATATTACAAGCACAGGCAAAGATAATATAGAAAGCGCCCTCTACTTATGATCTGTGCATATTTTCCGGTGTGAAAATACTTCGGGATGCGCCGATAGATCACTCTCGAGGCAAGTCATTGCGCTTAGATCCATCTATTGGAGAACTTTAAGAGCTTAAGATAAGAGAAAATAAGATGTATTTATTCGTAGAGATGGTGTTACCGTCTGATATATTATTTTTTGTCTGCTAAAATCTCTTTCAGGTAAACTACGGTCGTAGCTACTTATAACAATATTTAAAAAATTGAAGCTGTTTCTACAAGTTTATGAATTTTATTTTATTCAAATGTAATTTATATTTATAACGATACACAAATCAAAAGACTCCCGTGTTTGTTATCACTTTAAATAGTAACATAACACATAATATAATCAATATTGGAATTATAAATACAAATGTTTTTCTCAGAAGGTGATTCTCAAACTGGGAGCATAGTAGAATTGGGTATTGCGATGCATGTATAAAACTAGCCAATATGCTTACCCGTTGGACGGTGAATTTCACATACAGCTGTAATTTCTACTCTGTTCATCGTTTGAAATATGGACAGAAGCAACAAAATTCCTGCTACTGCCATAAAATTAATTTTGACTATGACAAATGAGTGTCCGAGATTTTGTACTGTCCACGTTCATTTAACTGCGCAAGTGTAATGCGCAAACGAATACCACTTTTGGACAACCCTCACACATAATAATTTATCGGTAGAGACCATATTTTTCTCTCCAACACACACACGTTTTTGTCCCCTCTGGTATAACGTTTCTCCATCGCAGTTCGTAAGCTTTAAATACAGGGTAAGTCAAAATGATGGACCCGATTTCATAAATTTATTTTGTGAAATATAATGAACATATCTTAATGTGAGCTACGCGCAAGGAAAGGCAAAAGTTCAAAGTTTAGTTGAATTTAGTTTATGTCCCGCGTGGTTGCATTGTCTACCGCAACGCGGCGCTGGAAGCAGTTAACGAAAATGGCGCTGACTGGAGAACAGAAATCGTTCTGTGTGCTGGATTACCATGTAAACAACTCTGTGATGAGTGTTCAACGGCATTTCCGTACCAAGTATGGCAGAGACCCACCTACTGGAAAAACCATTCGTACGTGGTATGAAAAATTCAGAGATACGGGCTGCATCTGTAAGCGAAAATCGACTGGCCGTCCTTCAGCTGAGGAAGAGACAGTGGAACGTGTTCGCGCCAGTTTTGTGCGGAGTCCACAGAAGTCTACCTACCGGGCAGCGAGGGAACTTGAAATGCCACAGAAAACTGTATGGCGAATTCTGCGGAAACGTTTACAAATGAAATCCTATCGCTTGCAACTGCTACAAGCCTTAAGAGACACTGATTATGCTGCTCGAGCGTCTTTCTGTGCTGATTTTCTCACGTTAATGGAAGAGGATGGGTTACGTTACAGTGATGAAGCGGTGTTTCGCCTTTCTGGGAATGTGAATAGACACAACGTAAGGATCTGGGGAACTGATAATCCCCACGCAGTTGTGGAACACCAACGCGATTCACCCAAGGTGAATGTGTTTTGTGCCATTTCCCCTGAAAAGATTTATGGGCCCTTTTTCTTCTTTGAACTTACTGTGACAGGACATGTTTTTCTTGATATGCTGCAACAATGGCTCCTTCCACAGCTCGAAGAGGATAGTGCAGATTTCATTCTTCAATTGGATGGTGCCCCTCCGCATTACCATGGCAGCGTTCGGGATCATCTCAATGAGGCATTGCCACAGCGCTGGATAGGCCGTGCATCTCAGGAGGATCGAGTTCTCATTCGTTGGCCACCTCGTTCCCCCGATCTGACCCCGTGTGATTTCTTTTTGTGGGGTTTCATAAAGGATCGTGTTTACGTACCACCACTTCCAACAACATTGGGTGACCTTCGCGCCCGCATCACAGCAGCCATTGCAGAGATTGACCGTGACACACTACACAAGGTTTGGCAGGAGATAGACTATCGGCTTGATGTGTGTCGTGTTACGCGAGGTGCTCACATAGAGCACTTGTGATGCGACTGAAAAAAACTTTGAGAGTTACCCTTTTTACCACATGTATTACATTCAGATATGTTCATTATATTTCACAAAATAAATTTATGAAATCGGGTACATCATTTTGACTTACCCTGTACATTTGTGGGATACATATATATTCATCCCATGTAGAAAAAGAATTAATGGAAAATGTTGCATCTATATCACTGTATGAGACACAATATTTACTCTTATGGTCTTGGTAGTAGTTATGGAGATAAAGTTAAACGAATAGAAGATAACAACATGCTCCATTTTTAAAAATAGTTTGGCAAAACAAATGGTTTTTTCTTTCTGTATTTTTTGGTAGCCTTTGTCCTACATATTTTTATCTTGAAAGAATACTTTTGTTTTGATTCCCGTGGTGATGTCATCCACAATGTGACATTTGCATATTGCCTACGTCATAGGGGGTAGACTGTTCTCTGCAACGCTTATGTTACAATTTTATCTTTCTTTTCGTTCTGGATTTGTCCTACTTAATAAACGTTTAGAAGTTTGAAAATGTGATCTTTCTGTCATGACTTGCAATATTGTTCGTTGAATTTTAAAAGCGGAAAGAAAAAAAAAATTTGATCCTCTAGAATTTTCTGTGTATGTTCTTTGCTTATTTTAATTTCCTATATTTATTTCATTGTTCTGTTATTGGTTTCTTTTATCTGCCTATCTTCTTTGTCTTTCTAATTAAATTTTTCATCTTTGTCGCTCTCTCTTTCTTTGTCAATTTCATTTTGTCATTCTCATTATCATTCTTTCTATTCATCTCTTTCATTCTTTTATTTTGTTTTCTCTAACTTGTTCGGTTTGTATTCACTTCCTCCCATTTCTCTTCCTTTTTATATCTCAATTAATTCTCATTCTTTCTACCTCTTTGTACTCTGTCCTTTCTTTTTCTATTTTACTTCCTCCCTCTTTCTTCTTCTCTTTTCTTTGTTCTCTATCTCCTTTTCTTTTGCCTTTTCTTCTTTCTTTAGTAATTTCGGTTTTTCATTTCTCCCCTCTTCCTTTAGATTCTCTTTCAATTATTTTGATGTCTCAATCTCTTCTTTTCTTTCTTCCTAGCTCTGTTTTTCTTGTCTTTTCTCTTCTTCGTTTTATTTCTTGTTCTTTTTCTTTCTCGCATCTTGTGTTTTCACTTTATATTCAGCTTCTCTCTTTTTTCTTCCTATCTTTCTCTCTCAATTTCTCTTCCTGTCTAATTTTCTCTCTTGTCTTTCTTTCTATCCTCTATTTACTTATCTTCATTATTTTACTTTATTTTCTCTTCTTCTCTCTTATTCCTTTTCTCTCCCTCTCCCTTTGTTTTCATGTTTATTTTGTATTCGTTTCCGATTTTTTCTATCTCTCTCCTTTTTGCTTTCCTTTCAATTGCTTCTCTTTCTTTCGTCTATGTCAAAATTTTCTTTTCTTTCTATCTATCTATCTTTCTTTCTTTCATCTTTCTATTTCTATTTTCTTTCGTTCTCCGTTTGTTTCTTTCTTTCTATGTTCTTCTCGATTTTTCTATCTTTCTTTTGGCTTTCTCTTCATTTTCGTCTTTCAGTCTAGTTTATTTATTTTTCTCCGCGCTTCTTATCTTTTCTCTTTGTGTCTTCGTGCTTTTATTTTTATTTCATTTTTCGTTTCTTACTCTGTCTTTTATCTTTGTCTCTCTCTCTCCACATTTTCTTTATATGTCTTACTATTCTTTCTCTCCCTTCCTTTCCCTCTCTCTATATCTCTTGTACATTTCTTTCTTTCCATTTGTTCATTATTCGTTCTTATGTTATGTGTAAGTGGTGATTGTTTATAATTATGTTCTGGGGATTCTTTCCTAATTCAACAACACTTTGCGAGATTATCTGCAATGAGCTTACAGCATATCGAAACCTACGTGAAAATTTCTCTCAGAGAATCAATACCGTCTAGGAAGAGCGTATACAAACAACTAGCTGTCCTTTACAACTGCACGGGCCCGAGATTGAAGTTTCAATATTACATGGCGAACCAGATACGCAACATTTTACAGATTTTCAATGTTCCTTCTCGCGGTTCTGGCATTTTTCTGCATGAGAACCAGAAATATGGTTTTCCATAATGATGTCATGCGCAGCGCGTGAAATTTCAGTGTTTTGCGCATCCAAGATGGACCGTCTTGTTTACACCTAGTACAGTATTGGAGAAACAAGATCTATGTGATCACCTGCTGTCACTACGAATATTAGAATTGATACAGAACCAGTGTCATTAACATATTTAGGATATGTTTTCATTGAATTGAAAACGGAAAATAAAAAAAAACGACAAAAAGATAACCCAATACGCAGACCAACAGATGTCTCCACCATTCCTTGATGCCATTTTGCGTCGCAAATAGTATTGATATTACTTATTTCATTTTCAATTTTATTCCTCCCTCGTATTGCTTTTGGGTGGTAAAGATTATGACAGAACGAATATCCTCAGAAAGATTTATACTCTAAGCTATTATTCATTCCTTTCGGAAAAAAACATTTTCTTTTATTTTTATTACTCTTTCCCGTGCAATCTAGATGGCATAAATGTGAAAAGAAAATTGCTTCTAACGCATAAGTAAAATAGGGGCAAACAGGGGAAGGAGGTAGAGACAAGAATAAAGAGGAAAAAAGTAGGCAATTCAAAGCAAAACATTCTGAAACCTGTTTTCTTATTATTATTTTCTTGCAGAAAAAGAACTGAACGATCTCCTGTATCATAACAGCATATTTTCTTTTCGGGTCGTTTTGGGGGTTTTTTCTAATGTGAAACAAACTACTCCACGTTTTTTCATTTCTAGTTTCTTGTATTCTTTTGGTCCTTCATCCCACGTTCCCTTCGTTGTTTCCATGGGAGAGGAATAAAATTGGCTGGGGAAAAAATCCGAAGTGAGGAAGAATAAGATAGGGAGCTGAATGAAAGAAAGTTCTTAACAACTTAAATCCTGGAAAATATTAAACCTAGGCAGGTCACGGAAAAAGAGCTATTAAAAAAAGCAAAAGAAAGAAAAGGAGTGGAGAGAAAGAAGCGTAGAACAGCAGAGGAGAAGAAGAAGTGGCAGATGAATTATGTAGACGACTGTCTGACAGGGGGAATGACGTGGAGTGTAATTTACACTGAGGTATCTCCATGGGCTTGAAATTAGGAAAAGTCTCCAGATTGTTACTGAGAGCTTAGAGTTAAGCTGGGATTTAGTTTTATAATTCTTTTATTTTTCTGTGGCGGTAGGAGGTTGAAAGAGGGTCACTAGGGAAAATGTAAAAAAAAAAAAATCGCAGAATTGTTTTGTGTGGTTGTTCCCGAGAAGCATATGTGGGGAAAAAAGGTTGATTTCAGCTTGATAATGCTATTGAATGTAGGCTACACCTGTTCAACGATTATTTAAACGTATAATCGTGGTCACAACTTTAAATACAACGTTGAACGTCTTCCTTTTCCTATCTCACTAAATAGGTCATGCTAACCTAGTATTACCAGTCTCTTTGCATGACAAAATTATCTGTCATATCTTCAAGGAAATATAACAGTAAAGTATATTTCAGTTTAAAAAAAACACTAAATAATTTGTATTACCAGGAACGATTATCTCCTAAAAATGCCGAGAATTGTTTTTACATATAAACACGTTTTTATTAACTCGCTTTCTTGTCTGTCTGTTCCGTACAAATTTTGCAAATGATTTTAAACTCTCTTCCCGTCATTCGTTTTCTTTGAAATTTTGAAAATTTGCTTTCTTTCGATGACAATACAATATTCAATCATTAGATATACGCCAAATTAATCCAGTTAACTGTAATTAATTACTTAAATTTAGAAGTAAATAAAGTCGAACGCCTTAATTGTTATGCAACCAAATTGACATTTCTGATGTGTGTGGTAGTATAAGCATCAGGCTAAAAACGGTAAATTCTTCAAAAGGAACTGAAAAGGACTTTCAGTTACTAACGACAACTATATTGTTTCCAATCTTCAGAAATGATGTTATTATATCTAAGAATTTCAACTAAAGCACTAGATTTGGAAACATTATAGTGTTTAATGGTTAGAGTGTAAATCTAGAATGTTACACTACAGTGAAGAAGAAGAAACCAATAAAGAAAAAAAAAGTAAAAAAGATTTTTTTTAAAGAATTACTGTTTTTTAAGGTAGACTAAAAAGTAAAGAAAAAATTAATAAATTGAATTAATCTTATGAATCGAAAAGAATCAAAAAACTTACTTTGAATCAACTGTTTGTATACGCGTATGATGTAGATTTAATAGGAGACGATATAGATGCACTACAAAGCAACACCGATGTCTTAGTAGAAGCGTACGATGAGATAGGTCTACAGGTAAACATAGATAAAACAAAATGCATGATAACAAGCCGAAGCACAAAGAATGAAGGAAATAAAAACATAAGAATTAGGGATGAGGTCATAGAGAAAGTAAACAAATTAAAAACTTCGGAGCATACGTAACAACCAAAAATGAGGTCACGGAAGAAATAAAAAGTCGCTTAGTATCTGGCAACGCATGTTTCTATTAAATCCAAAAACTTCTAACATCGCGATTAATATCAAGGACATTGAAATTGAAAATATACAGAACGGTTGTTCGGTCGGTAATACTTTACGGTTGCGAAAGTTGGAGTACGACCCTAGGAGATGAGCATAAATTACGTGTATTTGAAAATAAGGTTTTGAGAAAGATATACGAACCGAAACACGACGAGATGACTAGAGAGTGGAGGAGACCGCATAATGAACTCCACGGACTGTACGATTCAACCGATGTTGTAAAAGTAATGAAATCGCGAGGACTAAGGTGGGCAGGCCATGTAGCTCGGATGGGGGAAAAACGAAGATTATATTCTATCCTGGTTGGAAGGTCGGATGGAAGGAGGCCATTGGGAAGACCAAGATGTCGCTGGGAGGACAATATTAGACGAGATCTTTGAGAAGTAGGTGTTCGTGATGAAAATTGGCTTGATATTGCCCAGGGTAGAATCCAATGGCGAACGTTTGTTACTGCGGCGATAAACTTACGTGTTCCATAAGTCATAGAGTTAGTTAATTAGTTAGTCCATCTTAAAAAATTGTGTTTTTTAAATCCTTTTTTAGTTTTTATTTCTTTAATTCACAATGTTCATCGTGTTCTCAAATGTTGCAACGTTAATTTAACTAATTTTCCGACGTCACCCAATGATGAAATTTTGCACAGCAACTTAAGTCGTGCGACAATACAGTATTCCATTGTTACTTCCATATATTTCTATATATTAAAAGCATATTTTATTTTTAGTAAGAACATCTTTATCCTAAAATAAATACATGCCGGTAACGATACTGGGTTTTGACTGGTTGCAGAACACTTTAGGATCTGGGTGACAAGATCAGCTTGAGAAACCATATCCGAACACCAAAATAACTTTAAAAAAATTATTTTAAAAAAACATACTTTATTCTTTTCCTCTTGTTGCTTTCATTTTTATCTCATTCTTCTTTAAAAAAATTCTTATGCTTAAAGAATTCGTACTAAAACGTAAAAAATAATTTTGTTTATCCATGACTAAAAGGAAAAGCATGAGGCGCAAATTGAAGAATTTATAAAGGGCCGTGTATAAGAGCGATTTTCTTTTTAATCATGAATAAACATTTTTTTTTACTTTTTAGTACGAATTGTTAAGAAAAGTAATTTTAATTTTTTTTATTATTTTTTTCTCTTAAAATTACTTTTTGTGTTAGAAATACCACATATTTGTTTTATTCTTATCCTTGTTATTCCATAAATTTATAGACACGAACAAGAAGTTTCTTATTTTCTTTGTCAAATTATGATTGAGAGCACACTAGCAGTGGATAATAATATTAAAACACTTTTATATCACAAAACATCTCCTCCCATAAAAGTGTTTTATGCCCTTTAGGTTAAGTACTAATGTAAGACGTGTTTACACAAATCCCAAGGGTCCAATTTTTTTAGTACATGAGAAGATATCTCCATATTCTGAACCTCTTACTTGACATAAAATTCCTTACTTTACGTCTTTTGACTACTGTAAAATAATAAGTAATAAAAAAAATGTGAAATAAAAGATTTTTTTTATTTCTGCCTTTCGTTCAAAAAGTCAAACGTTTTTATTTTACATTGTAAAGACGATCCTAGTCACGCATAATTTGGATGGACCTTTTCTCTGTCCGATCCTCTTCTCGTGGCGCCAATGGTACGTCGTTTAACTTTCCTGCTACTTGACTCAATTGTCTCCTAACAATGGTGACAATTAGTTTTAACTATCATACATTTTCTGCTTTAATTTAGTAAACACGAACATCCATACCCCTGGCGGGATTCGAACACACAACCTTTGAGTCGCTGGCCTAACGTGTCAGACCACATGGCTGCCTGGTCTCTGTCGATGACAAATAACACCCTGATAATAGTACGTCAAACTAACTACTCAAATAAATTAGAAACAGAAGCTTCAAAGAACCCAACTTCAGATGTAAATGAGAGTAGCTATTTAAATTAATGATACTTACTGATTCATAGATGGCAGTGGTGATGATTTACACCATTAAACTTCATTAATATTAAATCTCTGAGCTGGTTGAGCATAGAAAGCACAAACTAAATAAAAACTTAATTCTCTAAATTACAAGTAAGTGCTCAGGGAAATCGTTAGTCGTTCTAAATGAAAATATTTACGAAAAGGGGCAGTTATTCGGCAAGGAGAGCAAGTATTTTTCTATGAAAATAACTTGATTTACTTTTTATTTAAAGAGAAAATATTAAGTCACGCATGCCGAAAACTGTTTTAAACGTTGTTGATAAATATTGATTAGATACTGTGCATCTTCCATCCAATCAATAATTTCAAAAGAGTTTTCTAACCATGTTCCGCAATCAATTCTAATATTAGCGAATTACTAATAATACCGGTACTTTTCATTTTCTGTTTTTATTTTGTCTCCTAATTTTACGAATTACTTCTGTTGTTTTATTTGTTTCCCTCTTTTATTTATGTGTTATGTTTTTTATTTATGTCTCTTATTTCATCTATATATTTCATCCTGTTCTTTTTTGTTTCCTACTTTTATTAATAGTCCAGGCTACAGGTGAAATGTTTGACCTAAGCCCAGGGATTCCGCCAGGATTCTCAGTTTGGGGGAGTGTAAAGTCAAAATTGGGAGGTTGCAAGTGTAGTTTTGCACTATTTCTATTGATTTTTGACAGCAAAAATTTTAAAGTGGAGGCTGTTGTTGAGAATTTGGGGGTGAAAATCCCACACGGGGAGGGGGGTCTGGCGGAATCACTCCCTAAACCTAAGAAAAACGAGTAACTTTTTGAAAATTAGAGGATAACTTCCTTTCATCCCATATAATCATATTCTAAAAGACCCCCGTAGGACCGATACTTGCGTCATCCAATATGGCCGTCATATCTT
>JAGDQP010008253.1:36032-63739 GCA_022664845.1 Lepisma saccharinum
GGCCCGTCATGACTCGCCTTTAGCTGTTAAAATCCACACCCATGCCCGTACCGGAATTCGAACCCGGGACCTGCGAACCGATGGCCTACGGCTTTCTTTATTCCATATATTCTCCCATCATCATGCATTCGGCCTAAGCCAAATTTAACTCAAGGTTTTAAATAAAATTGAGTTAAAAAGATGGAAGGTAATTGTCTTGAAAATGAGGTCCAGTAGATAATCACCTCTTCTGAGCAAATATTCCTACAATCGTCAAGAAAAATTCAGCATAGATCGACCTAACATGTTCATAGGAATCTAAGCGAGTTTATCATGGATCCTTTCACTCAGTTCTTTGGTTACATCAGGTCGACTATCGTACACCTTACTCCTAAGGTGATCCCACAAAAACATTCATACACGGCCACGGCATGTTTTCGTATTCGGAAATTACTTAAAGACAATCAATTGTCATGAAGCTCAATGGAGTTGTGTGCAGTATGGGACATTGCTCCAACTTTTCGAAAGCAGGCTTACTCATGCGTGTAGAGAAAGCGATTTAGTTCCCGCGCAACAAAAGTTTCCAACATTACAACATAGCGATTAGGCGTTACGGTCACCGTGAGCCCATCGCCATATTAAAAATATAACGTCGCATGTTGCTTTGATGACATGGCGTACCACATGATTACTTTGTTGCTTTGTAAAGGAACCTTGTGTAACTGACGCGGATTTTGCTCTGCTCAGTAACATAAATTGTGCTTATAATTTTTCGAATTTCTGTTTATGACCTTTAGGTACAGTATTTAAGACTCAGGCCGGGACAGAGGAGGGGAAAGGATCGGAAGGTGTCGGCCAGGCCTATGTTGAAGGTGCCATCCTGGCATTTGCCTGGTGTGATTGAGGAAAAACTCTGTAAAAACCTCAGCCAATATAGTTGGCTGCTGGGATAAAACCGACGACCTCCCGAATGCTACACCAATGCTCTACCACTGAGCTACGGCGGCTCGACAAATTGTGCTTATAGACGAAGCCATTAAGGTGGAAATGGGCTTCATCCGACATCCACAGGTTGCTCATGAAAACGTAGTCCTCGTTCGCCTTGGTCATCAGTTATTAAAAAAAAAACTACTTTACAATCTACTTTGTGCGTGATCATTAGGATTCAGGTGCTGGACTTTACAATTTCTAAGGATGGAACTTTAAATCTCGAGTTGTTCCACGTTTCTAGTATGCAACAGTAAAGACAAACACGTGCCGATTAGAATACTGTGGGATTCGAAGAGTCTCGATAGTCTCTTATATACGAGAATGGCGAGGTCATGCTGGAGATGTCTTCTTCAAAGTCAAAAAGGTTTCCTCAAAATTACGTACTCATGTGGTTATTTCATGGGCGGATGGAACGTGTTCATACCGTGCTAGGTTAAAATGCCATCAAAATTGGCGACGAGTGGCCGCCACACTTGAATTGTTCTTGCTTTTACCACGAACGCGCGATGTGCTCACTCGCCTACTCCACTGCTTCATAACTAAGTGGTAAGATGTCTCTCGCGTATGTTTACAACGAGCGCCTCACGCATGAAATATGTGAGCCACCCGCTAGCTTGCAGTGAACTATATCAGTAGATCGGGTAGAATGAAAGAGACTAACTTGATTTTTCTAACCTAACCTAACCAATGACAGTGAACTTCGTAAAATTTCGAAATGCATACACAATTTACCTCTGCCGGAAATCAAACACGGGTCTTTTACTCGGAACGTCGACATCCCATCCAACGAACCATGGTAGGTGCTTGAAAACAGCGATTTACAAGCTTACTTACTGAACACGTGTTACAGCACAAGCGCGTGGATACTTACGTATTTCAGTCGCGATACTGTTTTTTTTTGTGCTAAGCCATCTACATACATTACAATGTTGCCAGTTCAAAATTTCAGCTCCTTTTGAAACACCCTTATGTGCATTTCGCATCATTAATAACGACTATGAAACAAGACTGATAGTTGTGTTTGATGTATACGAAACCTTCCTGCATATAAAGACTGCAGAACACAGAAGAAGTATACGTTTATCTTTGGCTGAAATTATCCCTACTATACAACATTATATGCAACTTGTGATCTATCCGATATATTGTGATGGACCTTACATTGAAATAAAAGTAATTTTATTTGATAAGAATATTATTAGACAATTCAATACTCTAGAATTCACTTGAAGACGAAAATTAAGAAAAAGTATGATTAGTCTACATATGGCGTCCGACATATTGGATTAGGCGGCCATATTGGATGACGTAAAATTCGGACATGCGAGGACTTTTAGGATATGAGGTAGAGTATGTTATTCTCCAAGTTTCAAAAAGTTGCTAATTTTGCCTGGGTTCCGCCCCCCTACAGACTGGACAATAAGGTTATCACTTTTATCTCTATCTTCTTTTTTTAAAGAAGAAGATATAGATATATCTTTCAACACAAGCCGATCATCCTACGTTGATCTCGAAGATAACAATAGTGATTTTATTTTTTAGTAAGGGTGTTTGTTTTCTACGTAAACAGGGCTTAATTAGACTATTTGTTTGAAATAATGTTAATCATTCTTGAGTAACTTGGCAAAATAGTTTGTTTAATAGATCAATCATTATAATTTAGAAGCTATTTGTCTTCGCTGTCGTCTCATCATGTATATGCTCATCACTCGTCCATCTGTTTTTCCCAAAGAGAAACCCGAATAACGATGCAAAACTTGTAAAAAAAAAAAACACTCTTTTTCAAATTAAGTTTACAGTGACGTTACGAATGAGCATCTGAGCCAGCTGACCGTATTAAACAAAACAATATATTATTGATTTTATATCCTTACAGTATTTTGCATACATTATCTAGGCTACAACAATCGTTCAAAATGCGTTAAACTGTATTCTCTATGGCTGCGTTTCTCAACCCCTTTTCACCATGCGACCCGCCTTTTACCATGTCTTCTAACCGGCGACTCCCCTATTACTATGTCTTCTAACCGGCAACCCACGATTAATTTATTTTCTGTAATATTTGCTTTTCATTTCAAAACAAGACAGTCCATTTGCTGCATTTGATAGAATCCTAATATTATTAAAACAAAAAACTGTTCAACAAATTGCATTACATGTATCTGTAGCAATTATGAAAACAGCAAGCAAAATTAAAAACTTTCTTTGAAATTTATTACCTTAGACCTGCAAAAACCGTATTTAAATTTATTTTTCACTTTCCCTCGCAACCCTCTTGAAGACAGCCCGCGAGCCCCACGTTGAAAAACCCTGCTCTAAGGTACAAAACTATCATTCGTCGGTTCGCTGACATAAGGACGTATCTCATTTTTTATTAAGATCGGGTTATAACTACTTTATCCAGCTTCTGCTAACTTTCATAATCTGATATAGCACATTTCCTTAAACTCAACTTGCAAGTATCGGAAAAAGATGACTTATTTGTGTGCCTTTTGTCAAACATACTGAAAAATCTATTTATTCTCCTGAAAAGTTAACAAAATTGAGGTACGGCGTCAGCCAACAGATTATATTCTCAACGCCACACTTTTAAATACGCGTATTATTCCAATTCTAATTATTCCAAGTTTTCAAACTTGTAGCCAAAATGTAGAAATAAGGACATCTCAAATTCGTGCTTATACAAAAGCGCCATCTGTTGCGCACTAAATATTCTCAGTGAGTTACGCAAGAGAAATTAATACTAAATCAATTATAAATTATTCACACTAATATTTAATGGTTCTTAAATGTCTTATTATATGAAGCTTTAAATTCATATTTCGGAGTTTAGTAGTCTGAAACAGCCATGTGGTTACGGATTGACTGCTCCAATGTAATTTAAGCTGGATCAGCTTGACGCCGGTTTACGATTAATCTTGCTTGAATAATTAGGCTGAAACTAGCGTTGCCAGATCGTGGCATATCTCCCATTTTGTGTTGTTTCTTTTTCTGTAAGAAATATTATGTTTTCGAACCTGGGTGCTTTTCTAATTCTACCACGAGACCACGGGGGATGAGTGCTTCAAATGTTAAAATGATCTACAATTAATAATCACAAAAACCTGTAATATTGAAAGTAGCGTAGTAACATCAATGATAGTAACGCTGAATATGTGAAGGCTCACTAAAAAAAATTCTGGACCACAGCTACAAATCCACTGTAGTGTGTGTAAATAAGAGGCGGTAAGTGACCTCTTGTAGTTTCTGGCTCTGAATATATTCTTCCTATGCTATAAACTTCTTATTAAAGTTTCATATTACTGATTGGAAAACATTATATTAAACATTTAACTGGAAATTTTTTTATTTTCGTAAGCACTATAGCTAAAACAATTCCGATTTTAGTACTAGCAATATACACCAAACATAATCTTTCTACGTGTATTAAATTTACTTTATTCAGAAGATAATTATCTTCGTCCTTCGTGAATGCTGCAAAACTTTTGAAAAACAAACAGTTGTACGGAACGAGATGTTCAGTTGTTACTTTAATCGATTACAATTACCAGGTACTCTAGATGTTGCGCGTATGAGTAGTGTCTCAATACAGAAAGTCCTATTAAGACAGAGCTATTCTCGCGCACGCGCATTACTCCTTAACCGTAAATAAGACTGACAAGCGGCTGATTTTCAATTTCCAATTTGGAGTTTTGGTTGCACGTCGGGAATCTAGTACGGAGAACCCGGGATCAAATCCCGGTATGGTTTTGTTTATATTTATATAAGAGAACTAACATTTCTCTTTTTTATATATGTATATACATACATTAGGAAGTTTAATAAAATTAGTGACCAAGGTACGTGGAGGCTAGGTAAGTAAGGTTCGATGTTTTTTTATTGCATACTCGATTAAATTGTGTTTCTTCAAGCTTTCGGAAATAGGACTTTCTACGTTGAGACGCTAGTAGCCTCACTAGCAGTAGATCCGTAACTCTATTTATGTCCATGTAGAACAACGAAGTTACCATTGCATCAATTACAGAAGTTACTTTATAAGAAGCAATAACAATAAAAGCATTATAAGTTTTATTTTATTTTATTTTTACAATGTTTGTGTGAAATTGTCTCAAGAACATGAGATTATATATTTGCGCGGATCAAGAAACCGCATTACTAATTAACGAAATGGCGCAATCTTTTATAATTTTTGTTACAAGTTCATCCATAGTTTACATCAATATATATGTAGTTATTATCTGCTTTATATGTTTACGGTACTTTATTAATATGAATTACGTGCAGAAAAGTTCCAAAAGTCCAGTTTCTATTCTCAAAATTCTTTAATCATGAAGAATTACCTGTGCAAGTAGGGGTAGAGTATTCGTTAGGGAATTAAAACTACTGCTATTACCTAACTGCAAAGATAGGTTGACAACGAGTTTTTTTTACGTATTAAAATAGCATTCGTTCTTCCTCATATCAAACAGTTTACAGTGCATCTCAAAGCTATCTCATCAACAATTGAATTGTTGCAGTTATCTTGTTGAAAATAACGTTACATTTCATTGTTGCTTTGTCCGTTACATGTTTTCCACTTTTCCATGCATGAGGCGTGGATTATGTTGAAGGGATGATGATAAAAGATGAGGGATGGGGTGAGAAACTTGCCTTCACGCACGTCAGTTGTCTGTCGCTCTGAGATTTCCCTTCGTAACTCTCCCTGTTGCGATGTATCTCGCAGACTCCCCCACCATGCTTTCAATTTTTCTTTCCACTCTACTGAATCATCCCCTTACACTCATGGACGTCACTCCTCTGAAGTTGGTGATTTTTTTTCTTTACTGGTATGCAAAAGTAGCAGGAAGGGTGATTGACATTCTTCTGTCACCGACATGTTACATGAGGGTGGAAGGGGGAGTTGAATGTTAAGATATGTAATATTTTATTGTAATCAATAGAACCAGTGATGTATACTGGCATGGAATGTATTGAGTCTCTCATTCGTCTTCCTAACCCTCGCTGAACACATAGACGTTTTGATATATCCTTAGAATTAATTAAGCGGTAGGGTGTGATTTAAAACAAATATCGATTTTGAAAATGTTACAATTACCGTATATCAAGATAAAATTAGAATAGGTTCAGTGAAGCCCCGTACGAAACAGATTTGGTGAAATTTCTTGTGTAAGTGAATTATTCTTACGGATAGAAATATTTCCACAAGAACAAGGAGAAAATTTATTTAAGACATTTGTGTGGTGTAGCTGTGAGTTACGAGCGAAAAAGTTTGGCTATAAACAAAACAGAGAAGGAAGAATTAGGAGGTTTTGAAATGTGAAACCTTACAAGAATATCCAACATGATAGGAGACACTCTGAAGCACAACACCTTGACAAAATACAGGGTGGTACTTCTGCTTGAAACCTTATACACATCTCAATATCTTCCTTACCACTCTATGGTTCATCTAAAGAAACCACAAAAAAAAAAAAAAAATAGAGTTTATTATTTGCAGAACCTGAATGGGAATTGGGAGAAATGACGCCAAAGGACACACCGCCTCCGCTCGGACACGACAAAAGCGTGACTAAGGTCATTGGGCCACGAACTAATACGTCTCGACTCCTTTCCTTATATGCAATCGAGCCGGGATAGAATTGGAGACAAGCCGTGGGAAGAGAGTCTGTTAGAGTCTAGTTTGAAGGCACCATAATAGAGGCGCAACAGTCACCAAGAAAATGAATTCGATGGCTGAAAATGCATAGTACACCATTCGATAGAACAGATAAGGATATCCGGAACATTCGATATCCAGCTGCAAAACTGAATATGTATGGCACACCATTCCGAAGAGCACGTAAAGAAACCTCGGAACAGATATTTTTGCGAGCCACAAGGAAGTGTTGTTGTACAGATAATTGTGGTGTTTCTTTCTCACATGGGAATATAACGATTTTGTGGAACCGATTCCTTAGTTGTTGTATCGAATGGTGTACATTTTGAACCATCGAATTCATTTTCTTGGTGACTACTGCGCCTCTATTATGGTGCCTTCAAAGTCGACTCTGATCGACTTCATTCCCACAGCTTTTCTACTCTCTCATCCCAGCCTGATAGTAAGAAATAAAAAGGAACTGAGACATCGTCGTTCGTGGCCCAATGACCTTTGTTACGCTTTCGTCATACCCGAGAGGAGGCATTTTTTCGAACTTTGACTTCATTTGTCTCTTTCCCTACTTAGTTTCCGCAGACAAAAATATATTTTTCCGGAATTTGTTTGAGTGCCCTATCGAAGAATGCTAAGCATTTTAAGAAATCGAATTCACAGAATCGTTATGGTCCTTTGTCAATGTGTTTAGTGTTCGTGAATGCTGGCGAATAAGTTCATTTTTAGCATATGCTTTAGGCAAATATGCATTTTGCAATATAGTATGTAAGAGCATGTAAATTTTAATAAATAGTCATACAAAACCTAAACAGAAATGTTTATGAAAGAATGTTTAAGAATTCTAGCAAAAGAATCACCCCATACATTCTGGAAGACGATGCTGAACAGAACGTTCCAAGCGCTGAGGTACGAATAAATCAGATTAAATGAGAAACCAAGAGATATGAATGACATTGGCGATTAGACAAAAGTTCAAGGTAATATTCTATATATAACCCGAAATAGATGTTACACAAAACTGTCATATTTTGTACAAAGAATCCTTGGCCCTTAATGTACCCATGTACAAAACAGGTATTAGGTGTCTATCGTACGGAAATATCTACTTCACCTTATTAGAATGGTATGTGTTACAAAATATTTTTGTTCTTCTGGTCTATTTCAGAAGTGCATCTCTTTACTATCCGTATATAATATTGCAATCCGATTATGGTACAAATAATTTTTCGGTTGCCGAAACATGCTATAATGAACATTACTTTACACGTACAAAACTGAGTAAATATAAAACCTTATAATAAATAATTTTTCGGTTGCAGAAATGTGCTATAATTATATTAACATTACTTTACACGTACAAAACTAGTTGAATCATAGTCTTACCTCAACAATATTTAAGTAAGCGAAACGATTTACAAGTTCTTTTGAAGTAATTCGTCCCACAATAATTAATTGATGCTTGTACTAGAACTAGAATACATTTTGATCACATATTCTGCGTCATGTGAATATATTCAGATCATACACCATACCTGCCATCTAGTGGTCTTCTTCGAAACATACAGTATGAAAAAAATATCAAACGTTTATTAGTAGTGAAGAAGTAGTTTCAAAAAGGATTTAGTTATTTACACATAGAAATTCAATAAGGAAAATAAATATAATAAAAAAGCTGGTCTTTGAATATTTGAAATTCCAATATATAAATGAAACCAAAAGGAATTCTTATTTTGTGAGAATGTGACCAAATGTTCCTCATGCATGTTCATTACATCGGATTTATTCCTGTTTTTCTTCGGGAATTGAAAAGTGACAATCCAAACATCTGACTCACCGAACTACAAAGAAATCCTAATTCCTTTTCTTTGGGAAGGGCAGCACATGGGTGTGAGTGTGTGTGTATGTATGTTTCAGTCTGTTTGAGTGTGTCACCCGCTTTACAAATAACCCCACATGGCGTATACTTAAAACATTAATCCGAAACAACGGGAAATAAGACCTGCAGCAATGATTCACACCGAAAAGTACAATTGAAATTGGTAGCGTTGTCAGGGTCCCAGGCGGACATGTAGAGCCTTAATCGTTGGTGTCTTCTTGGTCGTAGAAGGGAAATTCCTAAGAAATATATTTTCAAATTAAGAAAAGTTGGGTATTTAATAACAAAATCTAGTTAATTATTGAAGATTTGGAAAATGATTTTGAGAGATGGTAAGATATATTGTTTTTTGTCTATTACTATGTTTCGAAAGAGGCTATCTTCTCTAGCCTTTGGGTCCAGCTTGTGGTTTTCGCAACTGTCTGGGATTCAGTTCCAACCTGGAACCTTTCAATTTGCAGTTTACCCTATGAGGACGTTCCTCGAGTTTCTTTGTTAATAGTAAAATTAATAGTAAAATAACAAAATGACAACAGTAAAATACTAACCAATCGGAGCATATTCTCATAGAATGGTTGTTAGAGTGAACGACTACAAATTGATAGGTTCTAGGTTAGAATAGCGCCGCAGATAGTTGCGAAAATCACAAACTGTACCTGAAGACTACAGAAGATGAACTCTCTCGAAACATATAAACATGAAGTCAATACGAAAAATCCAACTAAATAGGTATACAAATATAGTATTTATATCTACAGTTATCTCTCTTCATAACTGATAAGCCAAGCAAAATTAAATATTACCATATACTTCTAGGAATAGGTACTTTACGATCACGGAAAATTATCCCGTCATATCTCTTAGTTTGTAAGAATGAAAGGTTGAAATCCTTGACAGGGTAAGAATGACAGGCAGGTTACAAGCGGGATTAAATAAACGAAATTACGTATATGTTTCGAGTAGCTTTAGAAAAAGTGTGATCTTACCTACACCCTGTCTTTATTCCATTACACTTCTTATTCCTTCGTCTTGAGGTACAATTAAAAAATTTTCGCACTTGTGTGCGGCTGGGTTCGAACCTGGAACCTTCTGATTTGCTGTCTGTCGCTTTATCCATTATCCTACTGATGCAGCTCCTGAGAAAGAACGTCGGTTATGTATTTTATGAACTCAGACTTGGAATTTAGTGTTATTGAGGATGAATTTAAGTGCGGAGCGTTTAGAAGTTCTTTTGTGTCATTTTCCCATTAGATAGACTTTTGCACGACGCTTGGCTAACTCTCGGACCTAAAGATATGCAACTGCTTGCGTAGCGAATGAATCGGCATAGAGCCGGGTTAGTTAATACTGTTTTCGGAATGATTTCATTGCCTATAAAAGAATCTAACCTGACTGACGTTTCTTAAATATTAGAATTTAGTAAAATGTTTTAAAACGCAAAAAAGGTGCAATTATTTAGAAGTACAAAGAGAAAAATAAAGTTCTTAAAAAAAACAATTACTTCCCTGGGATTCGAACTCAGGTTGCCGGACTAGCTATTCGATGCTTTAACCATTACACCAATCGGCGACCCCCATCTTTTTTCTTGCACTGTTGTTTAAGCTTCACATAGTTCACTACATGCCTCTATATCGAGTCACTCAACACGTGATGAGACTTCAGCAATGAAATAAACTTCATTAATTTTTCAAGTTTAACAAACTACCTTGAATATCTGCTTGTTCCAACAAGCTTGACTTAAGACTGGAATAGGCCAGTTATCAACAACCAGCATGAATGTTGTTCCAACAAGCTCGTTTCTTAGTTGTTTACCGATTTCAAAACAATATCAAGTTCGATAAGCTGAAAGCTAGTGACAGACAATCTTGTCACAAGCTGAAATGCTATCTGGGTAGATATATCACTTATAGCAATGACCTTGAAATACTTTTATGAGCGTTGAATATTTTAGTGAAGACTCACAAAGATAAAATTAATTTTATGGGCTGTAACAGCGTAGTGAAGACTCATGGAAAGAACTGCGACATTTGTTTAGAAAGCAAAACTGTGCGATTATCAAGACAACAATCAGGTTATTACGTCACACTTAACTAGCCAATAACTCTGACAGTGGAAGAAGGAAAAGTAGTAATTACTGGTCTGATATTAAAGGTGCCATTCCAACATTCTCCACTTTGGTGTGACAAAAAAATAGGAAAACACCTAAATCAGGATAACAGCTTTCGGGGATCGTTCCCATGACCTTATTCTACTACGTCACATCGTGCACTCTATGCACTCAATTCGATTATTGTCAGGACACTTCCTTTATCGCAGGGAGTACCGCTTTTCCGTTCTGCAAACCTTTTCGTATTTACACTACGACACAGCTGTATGTAACTCCGTTGTAAAGGATCTTTAAGGCATCGTTGCGAGATTGGCACGATGACAAGGTCAAGAGAGTATTATGAAAATGTTTCCCAGACTACGTTAAAATTAATGTAAAGAGCGATCTCCAACAAAAGATGGCAGCACTATCTCCGTATATGTCTAATGAATTTTTACTGTTGCACGAAATTTCAATGTTGCTCCTACAAATTGAAGCCTAGAGAGTTCTAACTTTCAGGGAAGAAAGTTCATATCTACAGACCGGATGTTAGGCAAAGTGCCTAGTTCTTCCTGTTAGAGATAGGATAAAAATGAATCTTGTGAAGCCTGGAGGGGGTAGCTTCAATTTAAGGCAATTTAATTTTATCTATTTCATTCGATATTGCCTATATTATTTCATAAATGCCTTAAATTTCCTATTTTGGGCATTTTCTTTCAAATCCGGATATGACTGAACCAACTGCATATACTTTCCTTTTACCAGCAAGGATTTTCGGTGCTTCGAAGTTTACAGCAGCAAGCAAAGAATGTCCTGGTCAAGGTCAAGCGACATCAAGATTTATTGAAAGAATGCCGTCGGGGGGTAGAGGTGAATGGTATCTTTCCTTCCCACTTCCTGGGCTGGTCACAAGTGCACCTAGTCTGGAGAAAGTTGTTCATAGGCCATTGCAGTTTTGGGTCTCTCGTGGTTTGTGGTGGAATTTTGTGTGCGTGCTTGTGCTTCGAACTCGTAGAAACCCCGAAGGAAGCGTCTTCTCTGAGGAACAAAATGTACAACTATGCAAAGGAGTTCGGGTCCGGTGTGTTCACAACCGACGGATCAGTGTTGTATTGTACATTATGTGAAAAGTCTGTGAATTGTACGAAAAAAATATTACGTTGAGCAACCCTTAGAAACTGCTAAACACAAATCGGCTTCTACTGATAAGCAAAAGTCACGCAAGGTAAAACCGTCACTGATCATACGTTATTTCTTCTCGACAGTCTCAGTTTTCTACAGATTTGTGTAAGGCATTCATAGAAGCAGATATTCCTTTGCGTAAATTACAGAAAGCCTCGTTACGGGGTTTCTTATCGAAGTACACAAGTGAACAGGTAACGAGTGAGTCAACACTGCGTAAAAATTACGTCGAAGGGTGTTACACAGGTGTCATTGCAAGAATTCGGGAAGAAGCTAGGGGAAAAAGTTTGGATGTCTATCAATGAAATAACCGATGCTATGGGAAGGTTTCTTGCGAACGTTGTAATTGGTACAATGGTACACTATCAAGAGTCCAAAATATTTCTTCTTGTACAGTATGTGAGCAACTGGAGAAAACCAATCGTACAGCGATTGCTCAGTTATTCACTTCCGCACTAAATTTGCTTTGACCGGATGGTGTTAACATGAAGATGTGCTTTTGATTGTAACATATGCTGGAGCCTTATACAGCAACGACCCTTAAAGTTATTTTCCACATTATGCTGCACGTAACATGTCTCGCGCATGCTCTCCATCGAGTTACAGAGGAAATTCGTGTTTCATTTCCCGATGTTGACTCTCTAATTTCCAATGGCAAGAAAATATTTCTCAAATCCCCATCCCGGGTTCTTTTCTTGAAAGAAACAGCCCCTGAACTTCCTTTGCCTCCACAGCCAATACTAACGAGATGGGGTACTTGGATATCTGCTGCGGTGTATTACGCAACCAACTTTCAGAAATTTTGCTGAAGTAGTTAATTACTTACCTGCAGATGATGCAACATCAATTCGCATAACACAATGTCTTTTGAACAGTTCTGTTGTGCACAAGGACTTATCATTCATTACCACCCATTATTCTAATTTACCAGACACAACAAAATGTCTGAAAGAGAGAAATGAACCGTTGATAAATTGCATAGACCGTTTCTATTCTGCTGTTGACCAAATTCGTGCTGTACCAGGTTCTAAAGGTGAGGTTGTTCGTGAGAAATGTCAGCGAGTCATGCGGCTAATAAGGATTTGGAGAAATTAAGGGAAATCCAACAAATTCTGAAAGGTGAAAACATACAAAATGACCTAAATCAAAATGTTCTTGCATGTTTTAATCATACTTCAGTAACATCCGTGGAGGTTGAAAGATCTTTTACGATTCTAAAAAAATGTGTTGTCTGATCGTAGACAGAATTTGTCAATTGATCACCTGAAGAAATACCTGGTTGTTATATGCAACCGCAATTAGTGCTCTTATTCAGAGACTGCCAAACTATGTAGTACAAAATCGAAATACATGTAACCATACGGACGGAAAAACAGTTTCTTTGTTCGGACTGCTGAGTGGATTATATAGTGTAAAAATTTTAACTGAAGTGACTCCTATATGCAGTGATAAAGCCTGCGGCGGTAGGCCATAGGCTCGAAGGTCCCGGGTTCGAGTGCCGGCATGGGTGTGGATTTTAACAGCTAAAGGCGAATCGTGACGGGCCGAAGTCCACAGTTACTAGACTGGCCGATATAAAAATCAGGTTTACCAAAACTTTATCATAACCAATTTAAGAGTCCGATCAATGCCGATTTTTAATTTTCATTTTTGTTTACTGTTAAAAGCCTTTTTTTTCACAGTTGAGTAATAGGATCCGAAGCGATAGGAGCCTGTGTTGCTTAGCTCCAGCAATGGTATTTACTACGAACAGATATCCGCCTTATGAAGAACCGAAGAAAGCAGCAAATGATTCCGTGCAAGTCAATGATGCAATAAAAACAGCTCGAAAAGCTACTTCCTCCACTAATGATACACATAAATCATCTAAAATGCCTCCTAAGAAACGGTCTCGTGCCAAAGCTGACATCAACCTTTTTCATGATAGTTTTGGCCATATGCCACTTCATTCCAGTTTTTTACCTGACATAAATTCAAACAAGGAATTTCCTGCAATTTCTTCCTCTGATGATCTATTAATTTCTCAAACAGAAACTAATCCTTCAGGTATGGATGTTGATGGTTTTTCTTTCCCTAAGAAAGTCAGTCATGTAAAAGATCAAGCTGAAACTGCTTCTCTAGTTAATTTTTCCAATAAGTTTGCTCCATTGCAAGAAATTTCTGATGATTCCAAACAAACGTACAAACCAGATGATTCTCCACGCCCTTCTAGGCCTCCTGGAATTTATATCTATGGGATCACCAATAAATACAATTTCTCTAAGACACTAACTTCTGCTTGCAAAGTTCATCCAGTTGTGAAACCTACCGCAGATTATATTAAATTTCTGCCTAAAAATAAGCAAGATTATGACAAGATTCAGGCATATTGCCTCCAACAGTCTCTTCAATTCGCAACTGAATCAAATAAACGAGATAGGCCTCTGAAAGTCGTTCTTCGTAAGCTTCCAATCGACACCACTACAACAGATATTAAATCTGAGTTAATTGATTCTGACTTTCCAGTCATAAGTGTGTCACAGCTTCATGGCAAAGATAAAACTTCTCATAAAAAGATTCTGTATCCATTATTTCTCGTTACCTTACAAAAAGATGAAAATTCTAATGCAATTTTTAAGTTAACTCACTTACTTCATTACGCTATCTTAGTCGAGAAATACAAAGGACCTGACATTATCCAATGTTACAAATGTCAAAAATTTGGGCATCCTCAAATTTCTTGTTTTAATATACCTAAATGCCTTAAATGTGGGGACACACATCTTACATCCAATTGCATCAGAAACATTCAAGATAATTCACCAACCTGTGCAAACTGTGGCGAACAACATACTTCAAATTATCGCGGCTGTAAAGTCTATAAAGCAATCCTTACTAAGCGAAGATCTGCCACTCAGAAATCAAATGAAAATGTCAAATCATCAAATTCAAATGCGCCTCAAAAGGACTCCATCCATGCAGCGCCAAAGATGACTAAAGCTGATACCGCAGATACAATCAAAGAATTATTTTCTCTCTTTAAAGACTTTTTTACCAGTGATATTCTTCTGTCCATCAGTCAAGATCTTCCTCGACTTAAAGACAAAACTAATCTTTTAGACAAAATTCCTGTCTTTATTGACATTCTTCAGAAAAATTTTTCTGCCCGAAATCCATAAATAAAATTCTCATATTCAACTTATGACGTTTCTTTAACTTAGAAAACCATTTCAACTACAGCCTAAACAACGATTTGTGATTCAGGTTCCCACTCAACAGAGAACATAACCATCTCCCATCTTCTTTTTCCATTACTTATCTCTCATTTTTTATCTTTTACCTATTTAATACCTGACATACATAAGGCTGCGACAGTTGCGTCTTATTTCACAACCATTTTCCAAACTCAAAGTCACTAAATTTTAATCTCATATAGAAGGCATGGACTAATCGTCCGAAACTTCAACTCCTGTAAATTTGCCAAATGAACTCGGAACTCGGAACTGTTAAAAGAGCTTCATTGTTATAGGTTTTTATATTCACAACAACAATCAAGCAATTTCAACAATAAAGAAAAACGAAAGTAAACAAATCGGCATTAATCGAACTCTTGAATTTGTTATGAACTTCTCTAAACGTTTGAAGTCTCTCTAGGCTTGAATTTGTAAGAACAGCATTGAAATTTCGCGCAACAATAAAAATACATTAGACATATACGGAGACAGGGCACCCATCTTTTGTTGGAGATCGTTGGTTTACATCAACATTAAAACCAGAACTTCAGCACCGCTGCCAACTCGTAAGGTGAAAAATAACCAGATTTCCGATTGAATGTCACAAAACTGTATTTAATTAGATTTTGCCTAAGGCATACCTAGAAACAGTGATTTTTATAACGCACTACATAAAAACATATATCCATAATGTGTATAGTTTAAAGAAGCAGAAAAGGAAAGAAAGACGACCCATGCCTATTCAGGAAGAGGCCTTTCTCCATCCCTTCTTGTGTTCTTGTAGATATTGTAGCCTGGAATCTGAGGGTAAAGCTCTTCTGTATGTTCCTTTTCTCTCTCAAATATCTGTAGCCGGCCGAGTAGCCGTGCGGTCTACGGCGGTAGGCCAATGACTCGAAGGTCCCGAGTTCGAGTCCCGCCAGGGGGCATAGATGTGGATTTTAATGGCTAAAGGGCGAATCGTGAT
The DNA here is from genome assembly GCA_022664845.1 of Lepisma saccharinum. Lineage (NCBI taxonomy): Eukaryota > Metazoa > Arthropoda > Insecta > Zygentoma > Lepismatidae > Lepisma > Lepisma saccharinum. The sequence goes on from JAGDQP010008253.1 coordinate 51,975, forward strand.
GGGCCGAAGTCCAAAGTTACTAGACTGGCCCATATAAAAATAAAGTTTCCCAAACGTTTTTATCAAATATCTGCATTTCATGTTAATAACAGTTTTTAACTAATTCAAAGAGTAATACTGATTTCATTCATAGGCGGATTTATGGGGGGCATTGCCCCCCCCCCACAGTCATTTCAGAATGGCCATAAATATTTCATTCTAAACTATAGTCTTTAAAGTAATCAACCCCACTCCCAGGATCTCTTTACTAATTCCGCCCATGATTTCATTGATGGCTGCAGCAGTTCCAGGTTACAACCGGTTTCAGAATTTTATCTTTACAGTATATTCAATTAACCAAAAGGTCTTTCAACATCAGTCTACGAATGAGGAACATAAAGTATGACCATGGCAAAATCTTATAATTCTTTATGCGACCTCCCGAGGAATCTATGTGCTTGTAAACCTTTACCTAACAGTTCATTGTTGTTGAAATACTATTTTTTTTATCACTGTCAAGATGGGGAAGAACTCTTAACTTAGTGACAGAACTTTTGAATACCATCAATCAGAGATACTGTCAGCTTTTTTCTTTAGAACTTACTTGGAGTCTGTGATTGATTTTTTTAACAATGTTTTATCTAAATTCTAACACAACGTTTAGATTCCTAAGGAAAGCTGTCAGATTTGTCTCCAAGTCACTTCCAAAATCCGTGAAAAATTGTAGGTCACTTCATAACAAATTTTGATTTTAGACATAAACCTTAATCCTCTTGCTTTAGCCACTTATCGTTCGAGATGGCAACAGTGATCTGGGTACTATTCTACACAAGCCATTTTATTTGTTAACGAGGTGTCTTTCTCAGGTGACAGAACATTACGCCAGAGCTGAAACAGGTCAGCGGGTCCATGCTTGGGACCCGGTCTGACCTAAAGAGCAAAATATAGTTTTTCATTCTTTCCTTATTAGACACTGCTGCGTTTGAACAGTTTTTTCCACGGCTGACCGGGACCAGTGGTGTCCTATAGTATCGACCTTATTTTTGGATTATTTTTTTTTTTGCCAACTATTTATGTATTTTGCCCCAGTGTGCGCCGTGTGAAAGAACAACAGCGAAGATGTACTTCCTTTCACACTGGGCTTATTGTCCATTCTTTGGCGACTAAAGAAATGAGTATGTATGCATTAATACATACACACATATTACATATGTTTTCTTATGGCAGGTGGCATCAAAGTAAGTTAATGTAAAGTCCAACTGTGACTACGAAGTAAATAGTAATCATTCTTCAATCCACCCCACGCAGATGTGAATCTTATTATTCTACTTCAAATGCCCTTCCATTCCAGGCTTCAGGAATGGCTAAAACTGTGTTGTATGAAGACTTAGCACGATAGAAGGTACATATGTGGAGGAGACCACTCGATGTTGTTTAAATCGCCCTTCTCTAATCCAATTATCTGACATCCAAAAATGTGTGTCTCGTGCAGTTCCCACCCATATATTAGGGTACTACACATATTCTAAGTTTAGTAATAATTTCGAACTGCTTACCAGGAATGCAGTTGTTGGTTCATTGTGAAAGATTTCATACTATTTTGCAACTTACTTTTAATAGCTGAATTACTCTTAACTGAATCGGAGTAGATTAAACCTGATTGAATTAACTTTACCCAAACACACCAGCGAATCTGGTGTAAAATGATATCACATCTAAAGAATCTCCAAGATGTTTCCTTCGTCTCGATTACACAGGACTACTTGTAAGAGTTACAAATTGTACAGATGAAATGACGAAAATTAAGTACTTGTCAGTCTAATATTGGTTTGACCCATCAGATAGAAGAAGTGAGTCAAGATGATAAGAATCGCGTTTGTTCCTTGTTATCAACGACATCAAGTAGTCAAAATATAACCTAGAACAAGTTCTTTAATGTAGAAGAAATAGCAAAATACCATTGTTACAGGGTCCCAACCGTGACTAGCAAAATAACATATGAATGCATTAAAGTCCCATCCGAGCAGCATTTGTTTCAAAATGTGAAAATTAGTGGCCGAGAGGTAAATTTGAAAACGATATTCCAAAGTTACCTAATGACATGTTGGAATGTTAAAAGATACTTACTTGAGCCAAACACGATTTGTATTTTATCAGTTATGGCCAGTGATATGCAATAGAGATGAGGCATCAAAGAAGTGAAATTTCCAAACTCAGATTTTTATTCAACACTGAAACTTTAAATTATTTATTTTATTTATTTATATCGAAAAAAAAAATCGTGCTATCATCTACAGCTTAAGATAGTCTCACAAAGTACGAGGAGCATTCAGAAAGTAATACCTCCAAGCCCACTACTTGGTCAATAATACTGCAAACATTCTGAACTGTTTATCATTAATGCACTGATGTTTAAGCTATAGAATGTCACTTGTTTCACCTTTCTATCTCTTCTCGTTCCAGAGCAATGGAGAAATCCATGCCATCCAGTGGCGACGTCCGGTTGAAACAGCGGACTGTCATTGAATTTCTGACTGCGGAAGGTTGTGAGCCCAGCAACATTCATCGCCGTATGACTGCAGTTTACGGGGATGTCTGTGTTGACGTCAGCACTGTGTGGAGATGGGCAAGGACTGTGAAAGACCAAAATCTAGCCTCATCAAATCTCCATGATCAGCACCGAAAATACTCGCTATTTCCATTGGTTCAGTGAACCACATCATTAAGGACGTTCTGTGTTACAAGAAGATGTGCGCTCGCTGGGTATTACGTCAACTGACACCTGACATGAAAGTGTCGAGGAAGAGAATCTGTCAGCAGCTGCTCCTGCGATATGAAAAGGAAGGTGACGACTTTCTTCGCAGAATTGTTACTGGCGACGAATCGTGGACACACCATTACGACTCGGAAACGAAGTGTCAGCCGATGGAGTACCGCCACACGTTCTCTCCTTCGCCAAAAAATTCAAAGTTGTCCCATCTGCTGCCAAAGTGTTGTTGACCCTCTTTTGGAATTGGGATGGGGTGGTGCATACTGAATTTTTGCGAAACGGTAAGACAATAAATTCAAATCGATACATTGACACCCTAAAGCGACTGCGGGCCAGATTGCAACGCACTCGCAAAGATAAACAGCATTTCGGCACCACGACAATGCTCGTCCGCACACAAGCCACAAAAGTCAGGAAGCACTGCAGCGCCTGAGGTTCACGGACATCCTGCCTATATTCCGGATCTTGCGCCCTGCGACTTTTGGGTCTTCCCCAAACTTAAGGATTGCCTTAAGGACCAACGCTACAGTTGTGACGCGGAGATGGAAGCAGCAGTTCGGCAATGGTGTCGCCAGCAGCCACCACAATTCTTCGCCGACGGCATGATAAACCTTGTTTCGCGTTGGGGAAAGTGTGTTGTCCGTAATGGGGACTACGTTGAAAAATGATGCCACCATTTGTAGCTGACATAGCAAGCTTTCCACTGATACCTGTATTGGTGCTATCTGTCGCACAATAAAGGTATCACCTTGGAGGCATTACTTTCTGAATCACCCTCGTACATTCGAGAAGTGTCTGACAGATATTGGTTTAATATTTAACAGTATGCAAAGTTCTGCTGGTAAAAGTGTGTATTGTACTAATTTTAGCGGTATATAGCGGTAACTTGTATGTTTATAAGTTTCATAAATCAGGGATTCCATCGTAGCGAGTTTTGCTAGGACACATTTAAATATAAATAAACATTATTAATGAAGAAATGGTCTGAATTATGACACCACTGTTAAACTTCAGCATACCTCGAAGTCAAATATGAATGTCTCTGTAGGGCGCGAATCTATTTCGATTAAAGCGCTATATCAATCAGGAGGAGAAAACCAGGTGAATGCCGCTTTTGTTCGTGAGACTTTTCTCCAAAGATACTTCAATCGATAGAGACTGGAAGAAAAAATCTCACAAAACATTAGTATCTCTTGACCAGCCCCGCCCCCGATCGAAATAGCTCTTTGATCCCTGACATATACCTACAATAATTATATTAAAAAAAACATGTACTCTGTGGAAAGTATGCTATTTGTGGCTACTCTGTGTAACTCATCTGGGATGTTGACTTGAACTGGTAACAGCGGTAAATAATAGGAGACGCATGCGCAGTTTATCTTTAAAATAATGAGAAATACCGTGGTCTTACTTAATGCATGAGTAACTAACGTATACATGATGTTGAACTTTATTGTTGTAAGTTGTTATCATGGTAGCCACTTTTGCCCCAGATAGCAGCCTAATATTAGGGATTTCCGTACGTTTTTGGCTTACCACTTCTTTAGAAGCCAAAGAGTGAAAATCTTCCAAAAATATGGGCCAATGTGGTAGATACGGTGTGTTCAACCTTATTACTAGTAGGTATGGCGTTTTCATCCTTATAACCAGAAGGTACGGTATTTTTATCCTTATAAACGGTAGTAGATATTGTATTTTTATCCTTATAAACAGTAGTAGATATGGTATTTTTATCCTTATAAACAGTAGTAGATACGGTATTTTTATCCTTATTACGAATAATTGTCTCGAATGTACAGTAGACTAAATGGTATTCTGGCATCTTCCGGTGGAACAAAGTTAGATGTAGGTAGTAAATCAAGGGAACACATGCCAAGTAAAAGACCAACCCCACAAAACCATAGGAGATGGCGATAAAAGTATTGTTATCTACCAACAGCATGACTTTCTTGTCTGTAGTGAGTGCATTGTATGTGACAGGGAATGTCCTAAGTCCGCGTTTTCAAAACTAATTTCTAAAGCAAGTCAGACCAACAGTGACAAACACAAGTGCACTAACTTGAAAGAGAATCACTTTCGAACCTGGACACCTTAATAAATGAATATCAAAACGTGTTCACAGAAAGTTTATTTAAGCATTTATTTTTATGATTGAAGAGGGTAGGGCACCTTAGCACAGATTTCCCCATAAAAAGCAATGTAGTGTAATGTATAGCCCAGGAAATAAAGGGAAAAAGTGTAAATGTCGGGAATAATTAGAAGAAAGCTGAATTTTGGCCAGTTGTTACATCATTACTAGAGGTGCATTTCCTCAAAAGTCCCCACCTCTCCCACTTGTGCTTCCCCAGAATCCCCCTCCGAGGTACAAACTTACATACTTCCAGTAATTGTATTATATCTCCGTAACTAAGAGACATAGCGATATGATTCTTTTTATGTTATCATTCCTAGATGACAGGCTACAAAAAAGGTTACTGCAAAAGCCAAGGAATTCAAGTGACATTGACGAATATAAAAAGCTTCGAGGTTGTCTTTTATATATAACCAGAATTATATGTTATACAAAATTGTAATATTTTTTTTCGATAGACAGATCAAGGACCAAGGGTACAAAATATGACAGTCTTGTGTCACATATATTTCGGGTTATATATAAAATATTCCCAAAGTTCCATGGACAAGGTTATCGGATTGTTGTTTGCCATTGTGTTCCAACAGATGGAGATATAAATATTGACAAACAGTTCGGAAGAAGAGCGAAACATAACCCTATTTATATTAATAGAGATACCAGAATATCTACCCTGATTTTTAATCAACACTGCTTTAAGTATGGTGTGGTGAAGATAGCAGTGGAACCCTCTCGCTTTAATAAGGAAAAGGAAACGAAGAATTTAGTTTTCTAAAGAGGATTGAAAATGCACACAGAAACTCCATTAGGTAATGAAATGCTATTTGCTTCTCCACTGCTCTCCTTTACTCTTCGTTTGACATGTAAAAGTCCAAAAGAAGAAGGAAAAAAAGACAAGCAGAGCTAAAGACGTAAAATCGCAAGTGAAAATTCGTGTCTTCAAATTAAAGGAGGCGGAGGAAAATGATTTGCTTTCACGTCTTAAACGAAGATACGAAAAGAAAACGAAGTTACAAACAGGGACTATAGATAGATAGAAATAGATAGAGAGAGAGAATGAATGAAAGAATGAAAGAAAGAGAAAATAAATAATTGTAGTGAAACAAAGAAAGCAGGAAAGAAAGAAAGAAAAAGAGAGAAAAGAAAGAAAGGGAGGGACAAGAAAGCAAGCAAGAGAAATGAAAGAAAGAAGAATAAAGAAAGGGAGAGAAAAGAAAGAAAGATAAATGAAGGAGAGAAGAATAAAGAAAGGGAGAGAAAAGAAAGAAAGAAAAAGAAAGAAAGAAAGAGAAGGAAAAGAAAGAAAGAGAAATGGAAAGAAAGAAAGAAAGAAAGAAAGAATGAGAAAAGAATGATAAAATATAAGAAAGAAAAGAAAGAAGATATAGAAAGAAAATGTGGAAAGAAAGAAAGAAAGAATATAAGAAAGAGAAAGAAAATGAGAATAAAAGAAAGGGGAAAAAGGAAGGAAGGAGAACAGAAACAAAAAGAAAAGAAAGATACAATGGAAAGAAAAAGAACGGAATAGGTAGAATGAACCAGTAGTAACTGAAGCCGATGACGACAGTTGACGAAAGAAATAGAAATCTTTGTGTTTTTCACGATATTTCATCGAAGGTAAGTATTATTTTTTTAAATATTTATATAAAAAGAAAATTAACATTTTGTAATTATAATTTATCAAATTATTTGGTATTAACGTTAATTTTGATGAGATGAAAAAATATGTAGACCAACGGTTGCTGCTGGAAATTTGGCATAATTAAAATGGCTGCCGAAGACACTTTGCCCTATTAAAACCATAAGTACCAGTGGCATTACAATTAAATTGATACATATGTTACTATTAATATTACAATTATTCGGTTGTTTAATGCGTAAAAAATACAAAATCACAAAAATTTTGATCTCCGTGAAACTGTCCCCCCTTCCTCATCCCACCCCATCTAAGGACGGAACAAACGACCCAAAGTAGTGCAATCGTTTGTACCGGATTGTGCCACAAAAAGTTTCATTTGTGCTCAATTCGTCGCAAAGATAGGCGACATTCAATTTATATGGGAAGGGGAGCAGCTTCACGCTCAAAATCTCGATAAAAATTTCAATGTTGAGTTTGAATTGGCATCAATTGATTGAAATTTTGGGCAAATTTGAGTGTGAGCTCAAACGAAACTTTTTTTGTGGCACAATCCGGCACAAACGATTGCACTACTTTTGGTCCTTTGTGTCGTACTTGGGTGGGCCAATTTCACGGATTCAACAATAAAATCAGGATTTGTGACAAGTAAATGCCGCTTCCAGTGTTTGTAGAGAAGGGAGGTGATGTAAGTGAGGTATATTTATTTTGCTTCCAAAAATTATTCTTACTTTAATAACAAAAAATTCTAAAAAATGTTGATTTTCCTCTATATTTTGCTATTGTTATATCGGAATTCTCCCGTTTCCTCCCACTTTCTTCATTCTACCAATTTATCCCATCATCATTCATTCGACCTAAGTCATAGTTGCCTAAAGGCCTTAAAATTCAATTCAGTACAATAGATAACTCCAAATGAATCTACTAAAATCCTTTCCTGATTGCCAACGAGAAGGTGAGATGGCGTCAGTTACGTCAGGTCTCGCTCAGAGCCAATAAACCCCGATTTGCATTGAATAGAAGCATTTCACTCAGAGAAATTACTAAGTATCACATACATTTTCCACCAATATATCAATATTAATAAAAATATTCTGCTAATTAATTCTGACTTACTGCACAGTACAAAATCCTACGTGCAGTGACGTACGTAAATACCAATATGTCATTTTACCGGAATATAATTATTACTTAAATTATGATTCAATAATCGCTGAGCATACAGAGAATTACACACGAGATCACTTGAAGCACTACAGTTACACCGGCAATACTTAAGAATGGTCCAAAATTATATCAAAGCTTATAAATTACGGGCATGGATTAATACAGTCAACAACTTGGAGGATGAAAAAAATCCTACAAAATTCTGGAAGAAGTTGAACGGTCTACTAGGCAAATCAAACCCACCAAACTACCCGACCCTAACAGATAGCTCGGTACCACATACGGACATAACCAAAGCAAACATTTTCGCAGACAATCTACAAGAAGTGTTCACACCTGAGGGATCCTACCGCCAGGCCACGAGGACCTCCCGAATAATAGAATTAAGAACCGAGCCTCATTAAACTCACCACACAACCAACCCAGAACATATTCTAGACGAAAACCATCATCTTACAAAGCAAATAACTACAGAGGAAATCCATGCAGTGTAAAGCACAAGAAGAACACTGCATATGGTTTTGACGAAACATACCGCTACATCAAAGAAGCACCTATCTGAGACAGAGACTATCTCTAATATATAACTTCATACTCCGATCAGGTAACTTGAATGGAAAGTATCTAAAGTGCTGATGCTTCTAAAACCAGACAAGACTACAACTGACTCCAAATCATACCGGCCTATACAGTTAACCTCTACACTCAGCAAAATACTGGAAAGGATCATAGTACGTAGACTTCACACCCATCTCCATAAATACGATCTCCTACCATACCACCAGACCGGCTTCAGACCAAACTATAGTATCGCAGACAACCATTTACGGTTAGTGACAATAACCACAAATCATTAGAACACAGATGCTCCATCATTCCTGGTACTCTTCGATCTCGAAAGAACATTCGACCGAGTCTGGCAGAAAGGCCTAATCTATAAATTATACAACTTTCAATTCCGAGCAGCATACATCCGACTGGTACGGTTCCTGACAAACCGTATGGTATATGTGACAATCAATAATTCATTATCATATCCAATATTTCTGCTAACAGGTGTACCTCAAGGATCCGCACTGTCTCTGTTGCTATATATATTATTCGTAGCAAACATGCCTACACCACCGTCGCTAGTATACACATTTATCTTTGCAGATGATACTGCGATTCTCGCCTGTGGCCAAACTATACAACAGATAAACCGGCTATTGCAAAGTGCCATAGATACATTCTACAAATGGTGTGTACAATGGCAACTCACAATAGATGCGCAAAAGACACAAGCACTTGTCATCCAGCCGCCCAAAACAAGATCAAAAGTCAGACGGAATCCAACTAATTTAGCGCTACACGTGAATACCACAGGTATCAGCCCACACTCATCTGTAAAATATCTAGGAGTCATATTTGACAAACATCTTAACTAGAAAGCACATATGAACCATCTTAACACCAAAGTCAACAACCGTCTACGGTTACTAAGAGACTAGCAGGAACTAACTGAGGACTAAAAGCAGACACCATTCTATATACTTATAAGATATTTGTCCGACCATGCATCACATATGGTCACATAGCCTGGATTGCCGCAAACAACGATTATTATAACCGCCTTCGTTTACTAGAACGTCACGCACTACGTCTGGCATACCGCATCAAGCGTCCAAGTCCAACTCGCATATTATATGCACTACTCACATTTCCACACATACTGGAGCACATAGAGAAGCTAAGACTAACCCACATCAGAAAACACTGGCTTTCCGCAAACCCAGCGCATTAGATACAATCCACATCTATGCACTGCAAGTCTGCAAACTGAGATACCACCATTTACCGTTACACCACTTGTTGGAAATATACAGACTACACAAAGACCACGAGGAAGCCCTCAACCTACAGGTCCTCAACAGATACCCGGCACCTGAGCATACCGTAGACATCTATCCATCAGCTGTTTAAAAATCCAACTATACAACCTTACAATGGACAACCTCGGCCATAGATATCAAATATACCCCAAATTCACATAGACCATCAATGTACATAAAGATACCGTAACAAAACTGTACCAAAGAGATGGCATAACCGTCTGTGGAAAACCTACGAAATGAAAAAAATATATAATTCTGAAATATAATAAACATTCATGTTCAATTCGAATGATTATGAATATAATGATCTCCGATGTGCAGGAGATTTTGTACAAGTCAGTAAATGTACACAGATATTTGTTGAATCTAGAATTTCCTTAAACGGAAAATATTAAAATATGCTGTTTTACAAACTTATTATCAAGTGAACGTATTGATTTACTAATAGGTTCGGTTGAATTATGTTTTGACTGCATGAGTAAAGGTGCGGGACTCTTGACTAGAAAACAAAACTCTTATTTATCTTTAATCCGGAGAAACTGTATTTCAAACAATTGAAGTGATAATACAATAACAAGCTAGCGGGAGGGTGGGGTAAAGGAGCAGATGAGGCATGTACACCGTGCAGTAAAGACGATGTAGTATAGATCCAATTCTGATTTGAAGCTCACAATTTCATTTTGTATGATGTGTGATATTTTCTTGTCAAATATGTTGCTTCCCCGTCAAACCATTGAGGGTATTTTTAAGGATCCACCTTAATTTAGAACTCGAACCAGGTCTTTAATTGTATGACGAATAGCATCAGAGATCACTTCAGAATCATCACCAGCAGTTCATGCTTCACGCAGACACCGTGCAAACAGGTCAAAAGGATGTTGTATTTCATTCCATGCAGATTTGTTTCACTGTAATAAGATGTATTGAAGGACTGATCACTTAGTTTGTGAATTGTTAGGATAGAACACCCTTAACTCTAGGGACAACAGTAAATTCCACACATGTAGAGACTACATAGTCCACATTATCTTTTCAGTCTCGTATTATGTTGGTTCAAGCCCGCTTCAAAAATAAAATTGTTAATAATTAACTAATTATAATGATATTTTGTGGTATCTTCTGTAAAGTTAATCAATCTAGATAATGATATAATCACCAAATGTTGATACATTACCATTCGTAATTGGTGCTAGCATTGAGTCCCGACAAGGTTCTGAATTATGAAACAGGATATTTTGTGTGGACCGTAGTGCAAAATTATACATTGACCTTCCTGCTATAGAGTTGAGTTATACAGTCACCCAGCGGGGACGTATCTAAGCTCCAGCCCAACAAAGTATATTCCATAATATTTATGTCCTAAAGTCCTAAACGATGCTTATTTTCGAAAAGCCTTTATAATTCTTAATACACAATGTTGTTACAAATATAAGTATGCGAAATGACGCAACAATAATACTAAAACATCGAATTGATTTCACAGGATTAAGATCAATTCAAAGAATGATTAAAATCACCGGATGATTACAAAGCATTCTACTTCAATAAAAACCACTCCACATGACGTATCAAACAGTCTTCTAGAAACACTGATGTAATATATACTTTTATAATATTAAGAATTATTTCTAGAAACACCTACTACAAGCTCAAATCTTAAATTACACAAGATGTTTTCATTCTTGATTCATCATCATGTTTAATTTCTTTAAATATCGAACCACAAAATAACTCAGTTTATTTTGTGTTGAGCTTTTTCTATTTTAAACATTTTCACCCTACCTCTGCATGTACGTACTAGAAAGTAATTAATTACTTTTGTTGATTAGATTTGGTTTATTTTTACGAAGATATTTTCAGATTTTTTCTGAAGATCAGTACTGTCTGCTACTCCACTTAGCATTTACGCAAGTCATTAATTCACCTCCACGGGATCCACCATCCCTTCTATATATCGAAGAACGGTCTGCTATAGTCTATGCCATTATCATTGAGCTGTTTCCAAAAATAAAAATTAAACAATCTTATTGGTCAAGTTCTCTCAAATCAACAATGCAATCACTAAGTTAATTGCTGTTGGTGGAATCCACAAAAGATGCTATCTGTACATGTGGTAATAATAGCTTTACTGTTTAGAAAGACAAAGGGAAATACGTAGAGTTAGTTGTTCCTGGTGCATGTGTCCTTTGGAATGAAGATTCTCTGGAA
>JAGDQP010008254.1:976-63739 GCA_022664845.1 Lepisma saccharinum
GGGGGGGGGGGGGGGACTTGGCACACACATCTAATGTTGGTAACTTTGTTTTTAATCGTCAAGGTCAGACATTTTTAACATTACTCGGAGTGGTTAGGAGACCACTTTACCAAAAACTGTAAGTCTCGTCCTTAGCTCCCAGCCTGCTTAGGATATTAATAACAGCTCAGTAAATCAAAGGATTTTGATTTCAACAACCTAGTAATGAATTCTGAGGTGTCCAAAACCGTACAGAAACTGATTTTGCCATACCGGTAATAGACATCCTCTGCTTTGTGTCACAGACCTAATGTTACATGCGTCACAGATCTAATTTATAGTTTGTTCGACTATTAGTATGTTTGAAACAAAGACATTTCGTAATACATAATATTTATAGTACAGAACAAAAAATATTCGTTATTGTAATGTCATGAATAAAGAACGAAAACTTTCCTTTATGACTAGCAGAATGCATGGAAGAGTAGGTGCGACCATGGAACTTATTCCAACACGATGTCAGAAATATCAGATGAAAGCAATGGCGAGCGAATAATATTCAGTGGCATGACAACGTACTATATTAATTTCTCCCACGTAGGTGAAATGATTCCTACCCTTAAGAAAATCTTATTTTACAACTTTTCTCTTCAAGTGTCCATTAGTGGCGCGTTTACATTACTAAGTATCGCTAAATTCGATGGTGTCAAAACATTTTTACGTTGATTTGACTTAGAGTGACACGTGTTTAATTCAATAACGTATTGGGAGAAATCGTATTACATTCAACCAGGACATGTTTTCAAAAATTATGTGTAATATCTAACTTGAAAATGTAAAACATCCTTGTGAATAAAATGTATAGTGATTTATACGACTAAGAGTTATGTATATTATTCATTAATTTTCAATTTCAAACTCTCTAACATAGATACAGGAATAATTTCTCTATGAAGCTTCGTCAACTAAGATTAAAAAAAAAAAAAATGTTTCTGAATATAAAGTATTAATAAGGAGCAACATTTTTAATGTTTACGCAGCAGCTTTATAGTGACCTTGAGACTTCTAGTTTCATTGATTAGTTTGTAGTCTGAAATGTATAGTGTTTGTGTATGTTTCCATTTATTTGTGCTACTGAAATGTAGCAAAAATTACATTAGTATGAAAAATTTCGTTTCCTCCAGTTAAACGCGTACCGGTATTGCACATAGTTTACAGGTCTTTTACTTACATGTAAATGTGAATTTACTTACGCTTCATTTTTCTGTGATGTTCATTCCAACATTTCATTAGTAACGTCTGTTTCCTCCAAACTAAGATAGTTAGTTTTCTTTGGTTTTCTGTTACCGGTACCAATAAAGTAATAAGATTTTTATGCACTAAAGATTCAAGATAGAAGTGAGCAGATTTGCATTTACCTACTCAATGTAAATTAGCATAATGTAACGTAATAAACATTATCATTTTAATATTATTGCTATTTTTAAAATTTCATTACTTTTATGTTGAGAAACTTCAGTCAGTTTCTGAGGTTCTAAGGCATCCTTATATATGTTTTCTAATATTGTAAATGCGTCTTCCGATTAAACTTTTTCATTCCTGTAATAAATTATGGATTCTGCGCTCATTCTCGGCGTGTTGCGGTTCCTGAAATATTTTAAAATAACGTCTCGTTGAGTGACACCTCAGCTTACCAAATCGCAGTTTTTCAAGACAAGTAATTTATAAATTGTTTCAATTATTTGCCTTATTTCAATATTCGCATGTCTTATGTACGTAAATGCTCTGTGGAGAGCAGTTACGTTACTGAATATGCTTATATTTGGCACTGATTTATAGGCCGAAAAATTGTGCATGTGCATTTGGGTTTTGTGGTGGACAAGCACCGTGTACGTAGGTATTCTCGGGGTTCTCCCGTTTCCTCCCACTTTCTTCTTTCCACCAATTATCTATCCGGCCTGAGCCAAAGTTGTCTAAAGGCATTAACAAATTTAATTCAACCGAAAAGTGCTAAAGAACTCCATAACAATTTGACTTATTAAATAATGTTGAAAGTTGTATTTATTGCTCACCTGTAACAAATCCTTGTAAAAAAAAAAAACTTCCATGCGTATGGTAACTAAATGGTCGTACTTATTTACATTATTAACATGTTTACAACAAGAATCAAGCAACTCTTATTTGAGTCCTTCCGAATGCTGAGGAGTTTCCCATCAGGGAAACAAATATCGTTATCGCGTAAGCTTCACTGTTTTACTCTGGTTGTAATTAGCACAGAACAATAAATGAGGGCTCTACTTTATGTGTGTGTGTGGGGGGGGGGGAATAGAAAGACCAAGTGCCAAAATTATCTCGTCCGAAAGGGTTAATAAAGAACTTGTACTCAAAAGAGTACAGGGCTGGGCTCTATACTTTAAGAAATGCATATCACAACATAGCACCACATTCAGGTTCACTTTATGGTTCGCAAAATATGTAAAATTGAATTCAAAATTTTAAGGTCTTTAGGAAACTTTGGGCCAGGCCGTCAAAATATGTGAAATTTACAGGTGAAATGTAACATTTCCAATATGTGAAGAAGTGTTGAAATGCAAGATATAACCAATTTTCGAGTCATGGAGGTGTGAAATGAGAGTGACGACTATTTTTCTTCTTGTGCGTTGAGGGCAAGCACATGCAGTATGTTCTGAACGCCATGTACATCGCGTATAATGAAATAATAATACCCAACTTGACTTTAACAAACCCCTTTTCGCTCGCCTGAGGTTCTTTCCGTGATTTTGTCGAAAAATACACGTTATTCATAACACAAAGTGTCGCCATAAATATTCCTTCGCAGACGCCATGTTTATTATTTGTTGATCAGCTCGAGTGTGTATTTAACGATATGTTAATGACACCGTTTCTCTTAACACTTTTTAGATTGCTGCTCGTTGGTAGGTGTTTATAGAGCTGCCTGAGATAATCGCAAGGAACTATATATATATATATATATATATATATGCTTCAGTAGCTGGCGGAAGCTGCGGGCCATAAAGTAAAGTTTATCCCCACATTCTTACTGATGACACCGAGAAGACCACATTTATGTGGCCAACGTGGCTGTAATTACCAAAACTATCACACTTAATTATCCAATATGGTCTGAGAGATGGAATTGTACATATCGAATTATTATTTTTGGTGCGAGAACACAATTATTGTTAATTACAGTCATGTTGGCGCGCAGATGTGATCATTTCCGTGCCGGCCAGTAAGAACATGTAGCCATGCTTGTCTTGATAAGCACGTGGTAGACGTAACCTTGTTTCTCGGTTACTGCAACTACCATGAACATAGTTGCAATAACCCTTCCAAGGTTACATCTACCAAGTAGGACCAAGAAAATAGGTTAAACCAACCGATTTACTTATTTGCAGTAAATTATTAGCACAGTTAAAGTAACTTAGAAACTCGGTTGGCTTAACCCAGTAAGTTAATCGCTGCAACTGATCACTAGGTTAAACTAACTGAATGCAGTTAGTTATCATAACCCTTCAAAACAACCTATGCGCAGGGTTAAATCAACCCACTGGATTTAACCTTTTCAGCTGGGTTGCTGTAACCTTGCACTTATTAAGCTCTATATTTACCAACTCACTCGGTTAGATCAACCTTTTTTTGGGTTACTAGTAACCCTTTATTTTTTTCCGTGTGGAATCAACACTAAAATTGTAATTTCAATTAAAGCGTATCGTACTGAACATTGAAGTACTAGGCTTCGGTCTGGGAAACACATTATTCTGTTCATCTGCACAGATTTAAATATTAGTTATTAAGTAGGGATTTGGGGGGAAAGGTACGAAATTTGTCCTGAAAGTTAGACTTTACTTCTCCTCAAAGGTGACAATCCAACAATCCGGGTTTGATTACCGGTGGGAGAAGTTGAAACAATTTTACCTAGACCGTAAGTCCCAGACGACGACCCGTCTCTGAAAATGAGTACCGGGGAAAACCTTTTGGGGGGGGGGGGCTAAGCCGGTAGCGAAAGCCACTCAAAGTGGCTGAAAACAGCCGTGCGCTGAACATGTCCCCCCCCCAAAAAAAAAGCCGCGTTGCAGGCCTTGACACTTCATGGGCTGTTGCGCCATAGCTTTTTTTTTTGTACACGTGACCCGAAGTGAACAGTCTGGGAATTGAAATGAAGACAAAAGCCTTCGCCTACAAGACCACAAGATTAAGGACCTAAATGTGTAATTCCAACTCACTCCCACTAGCATGCCAGTCTAACAACCCCCCCAACATGGTAATGATGGCAACCATTAACTGAAGGATCAATAAAAATTGAGTACGTATAAACGTAACTTGTTTATTAAGAAATACCATGTCTTAGCGATAATGTATATAAAAATGTGTGTAAAATAAATAAATATTCAGAATGCAATTTAAATACTGCGAGAAAAAGCAAATATTCTTTAAATCCTCACTTTATATCAACTCCACAAACTAAAATATAAGTTGTCTTCTTTAATTGTATATAGTTCCATACATACATATAATATGCTCTAACCTATAAGAGGCATCTGAACGAAATAAAAAAGTTATACATTTTGAAAACAGAATTAGGTTGCCTCGTGGAATTGTTTGATTCATTCAGTAAGTCTGAGAATTATCAATACCACATTTATTGTTTTTAACAAGATGAGACAACCTATTCTACGAAGAATATACAACAACAAAAAAATCATTTGAGCAACTTATTCGGATTTCCTCCTGTCATTACGATATCCCGCTGTGCCGATGTCCTGTCTTTCCCGGTTTTCATGGCACACATTTTTATACTTCTCTATTAAAAAACAACTCCTGAAGTACGCCTTCTTGCTACACAGGACGCTTCCCTGAAAGAAGAAAATAAATAGTTTTCTTTCATCTGTATTAAAGAGAAAAGCATGAATTTATAGTCTTCTGCTTAATAATCTAAACTATGGGTGGACATTTACTATCTACGATTGTTTGGGTGAAACATTAAGCCATTAAAAATTAGAATTATCTTACAAGGAAGGGTCACGGTTCTCAAACACACAAATCCTATTCACACCTAATACATCACATAACGAGATATGTATATTACCAAAATTTAAGGTTCCATGGTCCATTGGGAGGGGAGCTAGGGGCTCCGGAGCTTCGAATGTCACAAAAATGTATATAAATGCAGTAGTGAGGGTTTAATGGAATAACTTGAAAGCGGGAAAAGTAAGCAAAATAAAACTTGCCCAACATATAACTGATCACAAGTAGTAACAAAAACCATAAGCAGTGTTGCATCTAGGAAGCAGTGTTGCCAACGCAGAACAACGTTACATTTTTTAAATAGCATTACATACCAATTAATGCACAGTGGAAAAGTACTGGCAATAGAAAAGAAAATAGTACAAGTTGGTTGCACAGTGTTGCAAACTATGGAAGATATATGAGCTGAAAGTTGTCGAGTTAGAAAATATATGTGGAGACACAGGGCAATATGCTGGTATCTGGAATAACAGTAAAAACGCTAATCAGCACGTATACTACCGAGGGTTGGGGAATAGTGAAAACATTGTCACAACTGAATGGAACCACGTGTCAAGTAATATGTATTTAAAAGGCACTAACTAGTATCAAACGAAAGAACATTGTCAACGCTGGTACTACAGTGTTGCAATCTTCATGTTGGTGTGATATATCTTCCATAGTTTGCAACACTGTGTAATCAACTTGTACTATTTTCTTTTCTATATCCAGTACTTTTCCACTGTGCATTAATTGGTATATAATGCTATTTAAAAAATTGTAAGTTTGTTCTGCGTTGGCAACACTGCTTCCTAGATGGCAACATTGTTTATGGTTTTTATTACTACTTGTGGTCAGTTATATGTTTGGCAAGTTTTATTCTGATTACTTTTCCCGTTTTCAACGCGAGTTTCAACCCTTTTGAGTGAGGGGTTTCCTTAGTTTCCGCAATATTGCCACATATAATACCGGTATAGTACCCAGAATATTTGTATGGTACAACTATAAGGATAAAGTTATTGCAGAAACGGCGCGGCGTACTACGAAAAAGCAAGGTGAAATAAAGAATTGTGTTTAAATTCCCTGGCTTCCTCCCTACAAATAAAACACTGCCTTAAAGCCTGCCCTGCATTCTTTTAAGTAAAATGGATTCTGGAAATGATTTATTTATGAATTTTACAAAATACATATTGTTGTTAGCTTGTAAAGTTTTTTTTTCTTTTTTCTAAAATAAAAATCCGGTCTACACAACACAAGTTGAAACCTACATCATTTCTCTGTGTTTGATCCAAAGTCCGAGACTAGGGAATGAACAAAAGCAAATATTCTCAAACTGTGGTACGCGTACATCAAGGGATATATGAACGATTTCACCAAAGGGGAGGTATTATATTTGTGGGCTTTAGGCATCTAAGACTCAGGTCGGGATAGTGGAGGGGCAAGAATGTGAAAAGGCAGCGGCCCACAGAAACTACCATCCCTGCATTCGCCTAGTGGGACTGAGAAAAAACAGGGAAAGTCTCAGTCAGGATGGCGGTCAGAGCAGAAGGAGGGGCACACTAGAGGCTCTGCATGGTAAGAGTAACGGCAAGTAACAGAGTAAAACTTTGTAAACTATGCGAAATACCTTTAGCATAAATATATGATTACGAACAGTCTGCAAACAGTCAAAAAATCTCCCAAGATCACCACTTACAAGTAAACCTATCAATGCTTCAAAGCATTTTTTAGACCAAACTTAGTAGAGGAGCAGAACACATCAGGAAACCAGTGGCGTAGGTAAATGGGGGATATGGGTGTATATATCCCACCCTTGACTCCACCTATATGATCTTTGAAAGAGAGTACTTCCGAAAAAAAAAATAAGTCATTTTTGGAAGCATTATTAAATGAAACACAAAATTAATTGAGAGGACGGTAATAGGAATATGGCTTACACCCACCTCGATATAGTTGTTAGTAGATTCTAATAGATAAAGGATAGTATTGTGTAATACATTCTGCGTTGTAGTTTAACAGTTAAGTGAATGTGATAAATAACCATTAAAACAAACAGTAAAATAAAAATTCAAAAGCTGGAAAAAGCAAACCAAACGCTTAGACAACTTATTTCTTTGACAATCATATCGATAGCGCTGGTAAAAAATTACGATTTCAATACAGTAATGAAAAATATAGTAATTCATTTTACTGGTATTTTGGACAAGGGTAGACCGGAGAACATTTTAACTATAAAACATTCCCCACCTCTGGCTGAAGTAATTATTTTGTACAGCGAGAAATAACTTTAACAGACGTAAGATAGGAATGCAATATAGTTACAATAGATATGAATAAAAACAAAAAATTCACAAAACTGGGAAAGTTTCATTCTATTCTAAGATACAAAGCAATCTAAGATCCAATGTGATATTTCAGGTCATAAGGGGTGAAGGTACACTTGGTAAACTATTTTGTAGTGGGACATGTTAGTAACTTTTGACTTCCGCCTGTCATGATTATGTGAGTGCAATGATTGTTAAAATCGACTCGAACCCACGACCTTGAAGTCACTGGCATAATGCCTCAGCCACACGACTACCTCGGTCGGCTATAAGGAGAGAAAAGTCTAACCAGTAAAATCAAATTATAGAAATCTGCAATCAAATTTCAATTAAGGAATTTGTTGCCTGCCTATGAAATGTTTTTATCTGCATATCAGCAATATATTATAGGAGAGCTCTCTTTTGTTAGTTGCTACGTCAATGAAAGATTGTAAAATTTTTTAAAGAAAGAAATTTGTTCACATGACTCGGTAACAACCTGTCAGATCTTCCCTAACATGGTGTTGGAAGAAGATTTCCGAAGAGAGAAAGTCGGGACTTAACGAAAACAATTTGTCAAATCTGATATTAATATTGGTGTTAATCACATGTATGAGTTTTTATTTTGATAAGAATATAATGGTGATAGCAGTTTGCTAGGAAATTTTAAAAATGTTCAAGAGATCATGTAACAGTAACCTGTGCAACTCAATGTGGAAAGATTTAAGTCAATTTATATTCGACTGATACTGAACTATTTAGGGACAATGGGAACACTTTATTTTTTATATCCGCTTACGGAGAGCGCATTTTTGTGGGATTATGAAGATTGCAACTAGAGCATAAAGAAATTATTAAGTGTGAGAAGACAGATATAAAAGGATAAATCCTGATTTTACAAAATTAGCCTAATTTGTGTTTGAAGAAATTGCCCAGATTTATTTATCGAACAATGTCGCAAGCTCAGATTGAAGACATGTAATGAATTCAATGCACTTCTAATTTCTTCCCTATTTTTATTCGATTGACTTAGTATTTCCCTACTATTAACTGTTGTACAGATTCTTACAAAAGGAACACCTTTTAGTAGAAGCTATGAATAATGCCAAACATGCTGTTATAAAATGAAAAGAACCAAAGAAAATTGTCAGGAATACAAAACAAATTTTCAATTCATTACAGAACGGAAGAATCTATGAAAATATCTGCAAAAATAAAAAAAAACGAGATCCAATTACTGTCTAAGACAAGCTTTTACACATCCAGAATTTTTTTTTAAGATGTTCGAGAATTTGGAGTAGGTTCAAAGAGGATTGTATATGAAATTACATAAAAAAAAAACGTAATACATAAAAATACAAATAGAAGATTCTGTTCTCTTAAGTGTTTATAAACAAGTAATGATCATGGAGTTCCAGATCGTTAAGGATGCAAAGGTAGGCAAGCTTTGTGAGTGCACAGGTAATTTTAATTTCCCTTAGTCACTGGTACAGGCCCCAAGAATTAATTTATTTCTCATATTAGGCGTCTGGGGCAATCCCGACATTGCGCTGTGGGGTATTTCCGAGAGTTTATACTTTCTTCGGAAAAATCTGAGTGACGCTATTCGTATAAATTACAAGGATGTCTATCTCTATTTGCCATAGCAACCATTGTTCGTAACTGCTACTGAAATGCTTCGAAAGACTCTGGAAACAAAGAAACCATGGCTTCATTTTTTGATGCGGTAACAAATAGGATGAGTCTTCCTACAGCTGCAAAAGAGCTTCACGGTCCCCGACACACGTTGCGGGACAAAAGAAGAGAAAGAAAACAAGAATCTGGAGGGAGTTTGCTCCCATCAAAAACGAACTGATCTTAGCAAATATTCTTTGGAATTTGGACTTACAAATAGATTTGAAACTTTTAGAATTAACCCAGTTTTAAAACCTCTAAGAGTGAATATGCTTCTCTAGGTGTTCATTATGATACTCTGCATAAACAGTCAACAATACAGCGTAATTTGAATGTATTCTGATCGATTTATTTCACCCTTCGTTGACTTTCGTTCTTAGAGGTAACGAAGAAAGCTAGCGATGCGGCAAAATTTCTTTTACAGTTTATTCTTTTTAAAATAATTTTATTTTAAGATAATCTGTCGAATACCATTTCCACACGCAATCTCAATTCATCGTAAAGTGGTTACTGAGTACATAGGAGTAATTGTCAAATGTTTACGTGTATTTTCATTTGGAGTCGGAAGTGCCTCAATAGGGCGTCGGAATTCCCCATGTAGTGTGGCAATCCCAACGCTTCGCACTAGTTTCATATGAAGCTCTCAGTTTCCTGAGTATTCGGATGTGCAGAGTGAAACATATATTAAATGAAAGAACAGCAAACATTCTTAACGTTGGCGACGTACAAAAAGCTCCTCTCAATGCTTCATATGTTTCCTAAGAAACAATACCCAAATGACATACTCTGCTGAAGAGAATAAATATCTTCGAAAAATGATAACTATCAAATATGAGTGAACGAACTGTCAGTCAGAGCTAAAACCAGGCCACTTTCGCTGACCGAAACATGACCCGGTCTGGGAACTATATTGTACTGACTGGATATTTTTGGCGTCTTATTTTTTTGTGCTCTTAATTACAAACTTCTTTGCCCTTAGCGTCACCGGGTTAGGCCGGGTCTCAAGCACAGACCCAATGACTAACCCGGTCCCAAAATTGACCCGAATGACCAGGTGACCCGATTCAGCTCTCCTGGCAGTTCTAGAACAGAAATCTTTGATCAAAGCGAATAAGCCTTAGTAAATAAATATTGGTTGAGAAACACTTCGTTCTTGACAAAATCGTAACTAAAATTTGAAATCTGGCTATATTAGAATTATAACTGAACTAAGCAAACTACAAGGATGTAATACATTCATGTAGCTAATATTTTCCGCATAATTGTGCTTGGTCTAAAATTACAAAAAGAAGTTTGGAAATATATATTTTTTTTAATATTCCCTCCCTTGAGAAATTCCTATCTACGCTACTGCAGGAAACCACCAGAAAGCCTGATTAATAGTGCTCTCGTCCATAAAGACAGGCGCATTAGCTAAGTTTGCTACTTAAGAATAAGCATTTATAGTGTGATCTAAGTAGGAAAACACGTTTATTTATAAAATGTTTGGAATAATGGAAAACAAATACATGTTTATGGATACTGGGTATATGCGCTATCTTTTAGGGGGTACGTTCTTCATGGCTCCCATGTTGAACCTTGTTCGATTTTTGAAATAGGAAAGGGGTCATGTAACATACCAATCTGGGCAAGAACATTATCAGAAATACATTGGTAAAGTAAGTTTTACCATAACTTCATTTTTGAGATAGATAATGAGAGGTGAGATTAGTATGCGTAGCTCATTGAAAAGTTCAGAGAAATACGCTGCTATCTTAAACAATGCAAGAAATGAAAACCAAATGCACAAGTAATGAGTACTGTATACGTGGTTCCCCACACACAGGGGTGGAATGGCAATTTATTTCTTGGGTACACGCTGTTTTATAAATTTTCGGCCCACACTGTTCTGAGACACGCGATAACTTTAGAAAAAGGATAAATTCTTAATTAAAGATGAGTGGTTGCATAACAAACAGGAGCAAGAATTACATTAGAAAAAGTTTTCGTTTGTTATCATTGACAGAGAATGTCATTGCCCGGTTAAATAGCAATGATTGCGTATGTTGTCTCTACTCACACGGAAAGTCATCTTACAAGGTAACTATTTCAGCTGATCAGCCGATATTTACATGAAATATTTTTTCTCCACTAGGTTCTCACCTGTAATGCACGAAAAAGACATCCATAGACTCAACCTTTTTGATTTTTTTTTAGAAATATCGATTTGTGCCCATTTCTGCATGGTAAAGGATAATTTTGAAGACATTTGTCGTGTTGAAACTGCGGGAATCTGGCCCAACTTTTTGGGTAATGACAATAGGTTAGGTGAAGGACTTCATCTGCCGGTGCCATGAGCATCATGGTCGTCAACTTGAAAGCCACCATCTTGGATTCAGCTCGAGAATTTCACATATGAAAGCAGTCATGTAACATCGTTTTAGGCTAGCTTGTTCCCAGAAATTCAAATGACATTTGTCACCTACGTTTATTGTTTAGGAGATAGGATTTTTAAAATTTGGGATTTATCGTCCTACAACATGTGCTAAATTGAATGACAATTTTGGCGTAACAAACGACAGAACAAAACTGACAGGCCTGAAGGCCATAAATAAATTATAATTCACAAAACTGAAAAATGAGACAAAACAGGAGTAACAGAGCGCAGCTATGTTCTTATTGCTCCGCTGCCTCACTTAGCACTGGAAACGTGAATACCAACGCGCAAAACACAGGTCGTCGCTGTTAAAGTATTCATTAAGGATTAACCGCCAATTGAAAAGTGGATTTCAAAAGCTCCTCTCGATTCCTTTGCTTTTAATTCATTAACTATGAAGAACAATGAACACCAATGCTTTAAATATCAATGCTTTAAATACACGAGCTTTAAATTACAGCAAAAAAGTTCTCTATCTGTTCAAAATACTATACTTCCATATAGAACATATTCTAACCCAATTTTATCCCCTCCTTTAGTGACCATGCACACTAAACTTAAACTAATTTCCAGTATTATACTACGTTGTCAGAACTATTGTATTGCCGTATTCGCAGGAACTTGCCACAAGTTTAAATCGTATACCCACATCCTGACGAAGATGGATGTCCCAATCTTTAGCTCCTCAATATTTTAGCAAACCCCGTATGGCAGAATTTTTTGGAGTCATCAAAAATACCGGTACTTCAGTTTCCGATCATTTTTCTGAGATGCGGACCACTGTGTGTGGGGTTGCAAATGGCTGAGTACACGCCGTGTACCCACCGTGTACCCAGCGTTGTTCTAATATTCAGGTAGGTACACGCTCCCTTCTAAAATTTCAAGGTGGGTACACGCCGTGTACCCGCGTGTACCCTCCATTCCAGCCCTGCCCACACAGCACACAATGTTGAATTAACGTTTTATAAACGTTGAATTTTGACAACGTTGTATTTGGTGACGTTGAATTATTAATTTTATCAACGTAATTTAATAAACGTTTAAAGAATGACCAGTATTAAACGTTTATTAAACGTTGAATTTAAATAGTGCTTAAACCTTCTAAAATGGTGGAAAGTACAACGTTGATTCAACGTTAAATATTTGTGAGTTTGCTAATCTAGAGAAACGCAATTTTCAGTGATAGTTTTATGCTTAAACTTCACTAGGAGTTATATAATATCATTTTTTCTGGATGGAAATGCACTTCTATTTGACATTCATACAATGCCTACGCTATGCGTTTGCCTTTTGTTCTCTCAATTATTACGGAAGATATTTCTTCTTTGTTTGTCTGCTGACTTAACTGCAACAGTTTGGCGGAGCTGGAAGGCGGTTTAGTTTGAGGAAGGATGAAAGATACAAGATAGTATACTAGAAAAGGGAAATGACATCATGTTAGTATAATCTTATTTTCCTATGTTTTATCAGTTATATGGGTTTAGGTTTTCGCCAATCCGAGGAAATCAGTAGTAAACAGGATCAAGTGATTAAGGAGATGTACTTTCAATATGCTATATTTCAGTATCAAAACGCAGTTATACACATTGTATAACGTGCAAGATGCTGCATGCATTATAATATCTGTCGCATGAAGAAAAGATACCTGGAAAACAGTCGCGAAGAGTGTAGAGAACTGGTCCATTCTATAGTGTTAGGTTACAGATTGTACAGAAGCAGCTTATTGGTAATGTAAATAATGCTATTAAATTGCCCTTGTACACGAGAAAAAAAACTTGCTTTTGTGCACGTTGGTGAAAGTGTGAAAAGTTTGTCAACATGTATAATCGAAGAGTAGTAGCGAGATCAACTAAACAACCATAGCCCTGTTGGTAGAGTATTATTTCACATTTGGAAGGTTCTCCTGGGTTCACTCCGAGCAGCCTGTCCTCTTACTAGCGGGACGGCATCTTCAAAGTAGGCCATAGCCGACTTCGATCCCACATCCTTTTACCTATTCTATCCTGTCTGTGACAAATATGCCTAAAACCCATAAATAAAATTTAAATTTAAAAAGAAGGGCAGGTAGAAAGAAAAAGTCAAATAGTAACTCATTTACGTTGCCAGGTATTGTTTTTCTCCAATGTGATTATGTATAAATTTATATTCAGTTTCCGTCCACTAGAGTCTTAAAAGTAATTAAATAAGGCTTCTGATGAGTGGATCGCTCAACTCATGTTTCTACTAAATCGTTTCGACGCTCAGAAGCAGGCTGCATTTCATTGACTGTTTCAAATTGTGTGAGACTCAGTTATTCAGTGTTGAAGTGTTAAACATATACATTCAATATCCATTGTCTACATCGTTAGTAGGTAGAGGAAGCGCCGTTATGTATCGATGATGCTTATAAAATTAACATACAGGTGTTAGCCATAGATAGATGCACACACGTTGAAAGAGGAAACATTGGTAATCACAGTATAAAAAATGTTTATTGAGTATTATGGCAGGCAGTCATTGCGTGGCGGGAGTTCTGGTGCAAAAGTTTGGCATGGAGCCAGTACCTGGCCATTATGGCTGTTAACTGGAATTAAAGTTAATAATATATGGCACCGGTTTCCGGCCACCGGAAAAACTATCACAGAATGGAGTGAAGGTGACCAATATTCAGTTTTTAGCAATTCCCTCAACTTTAATTATTTTTTTATGTGATGATGGTGAAAGAAGGTAAGGTTCCTGGGCACGTGAATCGAAGGTGGTTTGCCATTGCTTTCCATCGGATGAATATGTAATAAGCACGGGACCTATAGTTTACCGTGGGCTCGGAAGTTTGTATCTCCACCGAGAATCGAACCCGGGACACATTGATTACAAGGCAGGGAGTCTTACCACTCATCCTCCCAAAAGGGTCTGGATTAGAAAATGGGTTCCCATTTAAAAAACGAGTTTTCGCGACCGTCTAGGATTTTCTATCTTTTGATTCGGATGAAGGAAGCAGTTTTGTGTGTGAATCTTGTGCGGAGTTGAATTTGAACTTTTTATGGCCTTCAGGCATCTTCAGCTCAGGCGCAGATAGGGTGAGGGAGAGAATGTTGGAAACTACTCGGCCAGGGCCTATTTGTAGGTACCATCCCGGCATTTGTTTGGCGTAACTGACGAAAAACCCTTGAAACCCCTAGGTCGTCTTCAGGACCTTTCGATTACTAAGCCAACGCTCTACCAACAGAGGTTCGATCACTTGATTCTGGGGGGAGGGGAGAATGACACCCTAAATGGTTATAGACTATAGCATGTTATGGTAGATCTGGGTAGTTTGATTCGCCGTACATGTCTTAAATTGAAATTTTTTTAGTGGGTGCGGATTACCAACAGCTTTGTAAGTGTGAATTTAGAAGATTTTGTCTACGGCTGATATATTTCTTCAATTTTATGTTATGGTTGTGAGTTTGAACCTGACAATTTGTAATTTTCTTCTCGTTTCGTTTTGTATTGTTGGTGGGGGTAGGGCATTTAATCAGTTCGGGTATTTTATGTTTTGTTGAAATAATAAAATGTTGAGAAGTTTTCCAATACCTTCTTAATGAAGTTTAACTACGTGTTTTAAAACGTTTCACGTTTTCTAACGATCTAAATAGTTCTCCTTCGAATGTTAGAAATAACCGTGTATATTATGCGTACGGTGACCATATTTTCAAAGTGAAAATTCGGGACAGATCTTACAAGGATCTAACGGACTCCCTCCCCCGCCTCCTATTTGTGTGTGGTTGTGAGACCAACCCAAGAAATATTTTTTATTCAATTCAGAACTTTAGCTTACAGGTGTGTTTTGTTAAGAACTGCCTCGGCTTGAAAAATTGTACCACATTAGAAGTTTAAACTTGCCTATTTTCTTGGTGTTGAGCTGTTATAATAACTAACTGATAGTAATTGTTACCATATATATTGCTATTGATAATTTATGGTTTCAGTTACTATAACTAAGCTATTCACTCATTGCTTATTAACTCTTTTTTTTTATGAAATTAGGAACATTTTAATACTTTTTTCGGGACACCGGGACACAACTCTAAAAATGCTTTCGCTACTTGGCTCTGAGAAGCTGTCATTCAAATTATTTTGTTAATTTTAATTTAAGGCTGTCCAAGAGCTTCTACATGACTTTAAGAGACTGACATAATTTATTAATACAGAAAAAAACGAGATTATCATAAAAAATGTCTGATCTTATTCCAATATTATAAACGTTGCTTTTCGTGTTGTTGTTTTTTTGTAATAATATGTTTCCTTATAAAATGTCGTTCTTATTTCAGTTCACCATCTTGAGATCAATAGGCAGCCTTCTTGAGACTTCATACAAATGAGGTGTCAGAAAAATACAGCTGGGAAGGTAGGAAGCGGACGAAAGATTTACGTGAAATGGAAGATGAAAATCATGTTCCGTGAGTATTTTATAATTAATTGTAACGTAATCAGTGGTGTAGTGGTGCCAGGGCGGGCCAGGGCGCAGCCCCGGTACTTTTTGTTAACCCCCGTGAGCGCCCTGGTACTTTTTTAACCCCTGGGACCGCACAGCTTCTTTATTTTTGTTATAACATGTTTTCTTTAAACATCTTCCTTAAAATATATGGAGTCCTAGCCTATATCGAAAACATATTAACTGATGTAATATAGTTGACAATGAAAGTTAAGACTGACGCCTCCAGTATTTTCGCTCTCAACAATGGATCGTAGTTGCGATAAGATTCCGCTAGTGATTCTGCAGTAGTGGCTGAACATAGTGTTAATCCTTCACCGAGTGTTTCTTACATAAGTGACGCCTCAACAACCACCTAAGAATCGGCAACAGCGGCATTACAACATGAAGCCAATACAGGTAATGTTTCGAATTCCGATTTTCCCTCTGGGGAACAGTGGTTGGAGCGTAAGGAAAACATGCATGGTTGATAGCAAGAAATGGATATTTAGGGTGTAATTATTGCTGTTCCGTGGGTTATTTAGGGCCTGATAAAAGTCAGGGATTAACATTAAATAAAGAATGGGTTAAGTGTCAAGTTTCATTTAATGGCACAAATAAAGAACAACAGTTGAAGTCTTTAAGAACAAAAAATTCGGTTCACAATTATCTAAGGTCTGTCAAAAGGTAACAGAAATTCTTACTGAATCTTTAAAAAAAAACAGACATTTGTACATGCTGCTTCGAAACAAGAGGAACATCCAATTGATGCCATAGAAAAGATCTTCAATATTTCATATTATTTAGCTAAGAAGGACAGACAATTCATTGATCAGAAGGACCTAATCGATTTGCAAAAGAAAAACGGTATTGATGTGGGGTTAACTCTTCATTCTCGTTATAGTACTACAGAAATAATATTAAACACATATCACCTGAAATGAAGAAAAGGTTAACAATGAAGTTAACTTCTGAAGACCACAAATTTTCTCTCTTGATAAACGAATCAACAACTCTCGGCAGGGAATCGGTTTTAATCCTGTACATTAAAATCACCCTAAATGGTAAAGACGACATAGTTTTTCTTGATTTAGTAACTCTCAGTGATCAGAAAGCAAACACCAATGAAATTTTAAATTATTTGTATTCTTATGGGTTAAGAGACACGTTTCTTAAAAAAAAAAAACTAATTTGCATTTCTTGTGATGGGGCAAATGTGATGGTTGGTAGGTCCTCTGGTGTTGGAAAACTTCTTAAGGACAAGTTATTATTATATGGCACAAATAAATATTATTATATGGCACTAATTAATCACCGACTCGAACTTGCTGTTCACCATTCTGTTGCTGACATAAATGCTATAAATCACTTTAAAAGTTGCATTGACGCATTGTACGTTTCATTCAACCAATCACCCAAAACAAATGAATGAACTGAAGAGTCGCAGCTTCTGTAAGTGTACATTTACACAAAATTGGCAGAGTATTAGATTCGCGGTGGATTTCGAGCAGCTTTAGGTCAGTTTCTGCAGTATGGGATTCGTATGTATCATTTATTACTTTTTTCGAAACTGCTGCCAATGATGGTGCTAGAACACTGAATGAAAGAAAAAAAATATACACGGTATGTTATTACGCACGGAATCAATAGAGTTTTTGAAGGATCTAGTTTTGATGTATGATGTGCTGGAAGAGTTGGAAAATTTATCTTTGCAGCTGCAGGAGAGAAAAGTTACTGTAACCCGCGCTGATAAATTAATCAGAAGAACCATCAGAGTTATTGAAACATTTAAAGAAAATACAGATCAAAAAG
Source organism: Lepisma saccharinum (assembly GCA_022664845.1). Classification (NCBI taxonomy): domain Eukaryota; kingdom Metazoa; phylum Arthropoda; class Insecta; order Zygentoma; family Lepismatidae; genus Lepisma; species Lepisma saccharinum. The sequence continues at coordinate 18,621 of JAGDQP010008254.1, forward strand.
AAAAAGAGGCAATGAGTTATTTTTTCTTCTCTCTCTTTTTTTTTTACACTAACACGTTTACATAATACGAAAATGAGTTTACATAATGCTTTATATTTACCCTTTGATTTGTCCTCTATTTCAAAGATTTTAATGTGCACGTTGCATATCAGAATATTCTTTTATTTATATAACAAACTGGAATTCTGCATTTGCTGCATTATGGGAGCAATTGGAAAGTTACGATAACATTTATTCAACTTATGAAAATCGAATATGCGCCACTGTATTCTCGAATGTCTCGAAACAGACGCGTTAGTGACACGAAGATGTCTATATAAGAAAACACCGAAGGGAGGGGACCGCTCTGGTACTATTTATTTTACCACTACACCACTGAACGTAATATTATCATATTTTACTAATGCTTTTGTATCATACAGTAATATATGAGCGGCTCGGGCAACAAGTAGATAGGCAGGCTTAAGCGCCATCTGAAATTTTTCGCAGTATATCGAAAAGAAAATGCAATCAAGTCTAAAACTTAAAAAAAAGAATTGTTGTAAAAATGTTCCTTTTCAGGTATATTGATTTTTATACATGCAATGATTTGGACCAAAAAAAAGGGTGCAATGATTCTTTTTTTTAGATTAAGAGACTTTTCACTTTTGTTTCCGTCCTATTTTTTTTTTTTAATATACCTTTTTACCATTTTGCAATGACCTATACCTAAAAGCGATGCTAAACTAACTGATGTCATTAGAAATTGAATGAATATATGAAGGCAGGAAGCGGGGAAACGAATAAGATGTGGCATTGAACTCACGAAAGTAACATTAAAGGAAGTCGTACGAAAATTTATTAGTTATTTCGATGTTAGTGTTTAATGGAGTGTAAGAATATAAACTGGTAATTTAGTTTCTTGTGTCAAATGTCTTAAATTTAATTAAATTGATTTAAGTAACGTGAAATAGTAATATTGTAAGTTCTGTTCAGTCCGTAACGTGTTTCTAACTTCTAAGTAAATAGAGAAATGAAGGCTGATTATTTTGAAATTGTCTCGCAGAAACTGAACGCTAGTTATAACAGTATTTTATTAACTTCAACAAAATGATTTTTTTTTTACAATGCTGTGTTGACATTAGTAGTGTGTCTAAGTAGTTTTACCAAAGCTAACAATGTGAAAAAGAAATCGAAAGAGTACATCCACATTTAAAAAGCCTTTTGTTCTAGAGCCATGGTAGATTATCATTAATAACAGAACAATAAGTGCACATTGCGCGAATATTTTAATTTTTCAAAATTCCATAATAGATGCGCAAGGGATTTCTCAAAGAAAGTAGGTGATTCCGGAATAATTCTGAAGTAAAGTAGGTCGAAATGAGCATGAATTAAACGACTTCCTGTGTGAGTTAGGATGACATACGTCATCCCCAGCATCCAATCGGACAGATATATTCAATCTCTTTGATAACAAATAAACAAAACAGTTCGACGAAATGATGCAATTATTACCCTTACTTGCTATGTAACTACTTTTTCTTTTTAGAATCGTTCTTTATATGGGATCTACTTGAGATATCGTCTTGGCGCAATTGTTTCCTGGTGGAAAGCCGTACCATTTCGGCTCATCTTTGCTTCAGATAATTTCTGGAAACTCCCTACTTCTTTTGGGGAATTCCTTACGAACCCATTCGAGAATTTTGGAACATACATTTTTTGAATAGTGTATATCTAAAGTTTTTGACGTTACCATGCCGCGTCAGCTCATCTGTCAAAGTGTCAATAGTATTGGAAGTATGAAGCTTTGAATTTCATTTTCCCATGCTTTCGACAGCCTGTAGCTCCGAAACTATGCATATTTCGAAAATTTGGCAGAGGAACCTTCAACTTGTTTTTATGCCAGGTATCACCTGCAGCAGCTTGTCGGTGTAGTTCATAAACGCCCTGTATATATAACGTCCACCCTACCATTTCTTAGCGATTTTGCACCTTGGCTGTAAGGAGGTTTAATTTTTGTTTTGTAATTAAAATTAAACAAAACGTTGTCTGCCGTTGAATCCGATGTGTTATGTACTATGAGGATTGTAGAAAATTACTTGCTTTTTTGTGTTCGTCAAAATGATCTCCAAGTTGAGCACATGTAGGACATCAAATTCCAATTTCCGATACACATAGGTGAAAAGTATTTTCGCATTTGAATTTCAGGGTACAGAATAACATAAAATAATGGCACATGGCCCTCTTCCCATTTCAAATGCTCGAGCTCAATCCAAGATGGCGGCCATGATACTCATACCCCCTGCATCCATTGTCATTATCCAAAGATTGTGCCAGATTCCTGCAGCGGTTTGAACACTGAAAGTGTCTGTGAACTTACGCCGCCTTCCTCTGTATAGATTGGCACAAACCGACATTTCTAAACATTCTTCCTATTCATATTATCAAAAAGGTTAGATCTATGCCTGTCATTTTGGCACTTTACCGGTTAAAACCAGTTTTTTAAAAATTCTATAAATATCGACTGATCAGCTGAGGTGGTTTCCTTGATAGCACAATTATATTGTTAAACTAAGCTTTTTTTTTTTTTTTGCCTTCGCAAATTTGTTCAGAACTTTCTCAGAAAAAATGTAATGGTCAAAGTCGTTTCCTATATGTAGTAATGTAGTAATGAAAGCGAAAAAATCGGGCAGATTTATTTATTGCTTTTGGATAGGGGTGTGCTCCATATAATTTAACAGAAACACGCAAGGAGAAAAATGTGTAACATTTTTCAGCAATCCCTATCTGGCTTAAATTGCTACAAATATCCTCCTTCACAAGTCACTAAACGCAAGGAAAAATCACCAAATAGACACATGTTGGGGCGCTAAGCCATTATTCGAAGGTCCCGTGTTCGAATCCCGACTGGGGCATGGATGGGGATTTTAACTAGCATCACATTCACAACCGTGACGGGCCTAGGTCAAAGTTACTAAAAATGACCCATACAAAAGTAAAGTTTACCAAATTTTACCAAATTACTTACACATACTCGTGCATGCGGGGTGGCTTGTACAGTGAACATGTTATGTTATTCATGGTGCTGCTTATATAGTCAATAATGAGAGCTTTGTAAATGACAGCTATAGGACGTGCTTAAATTAGAAAATTACGTTCATTTCATCTTTTGCTCGCCAGCAGTTTTAACAAAAGTCTCGGAACAAATATGAATATTTAACGGCACACCCCGCTTGTACTATTCAATCCCTACCAAGAACAAAAAATCAAAAGTGAAAAAAGTTATATCCCTTTCAAGTGTACTTGCTAGAACCGATTAAATGTTAATCTCTCAATTGTTCAACACTGAACACAAAGTTAGAAACAGGCCGTGGTAAATACAGTTTTTTTTTTGCAGACTACGTGTACCCGCCATAATACAAATTATTGCCACTGATTTGTGATCAAATTTCACTAGGGATCACAGCTAAGAGTTTTTCTTAAAGTAAATTCTGTTTTAGTATTCAAGCATTCAAATAACAAACCTATCTTTCTTGCTCTGAATTATTAGTAAAATATGTACAATCAAAATTATACCATTTTTTTTTAAAGAAATCGATATGTGCTCTTGAAAAGAGCCCTTGGCACATACATGGCAAAATTTAAATGCACACAGGAGCTTTTTATTTATTTATTTTATTTATTTTATTTTTTCAAATTAAAATTATTTGTAATGTGCACTTTCAAAATGATGTACAAAATGTCAGACTCTTGTAACAGTTCCATTTCTAGAAACTTGCTGGCTATATTTTTACCTATCTGCCGAAGAGGCAATAGATTCAGTCACAAAGGGAAACATTACGTTATACATCTTTATTTATAGTAAGTAAACTTTTTTTTCTGTAAATGTGTTCAGCTTCAGATAAATTCGAGACCCATTTTTTTCTTTATTTTTTTTAATTTTCAAACAACTTTTCTTAAGGATAAGCATTATTTTGTCTGCCTTCTATGTTCGTCGCTATCGGTGTTAGAAGTCGACTCAATGCTGTAATTCAGTGGTTCTCAAACTTTTCCTTATTGCACCCCCTTGTTTCTGACTATAATTCGGTGAACCCACGGTAGAGATTCTCTGACAAGTAAGCTTATCGATTCTTCAAAGCGCTTTTTTGACCAAACTTGGTAAAGAAGTGCAGTACATCAGGAAACCAGCAGAAAGCGTGATTAAAAGTGTTTTCGTCCATAAAGACAGACGCAGTGGCCAAACGTTTGGTTCATAAGAATAAGCATTTATTGTGTGTTCTAAGTAGGAAAACATTCGTTTATTTACAAAAAGTTTGAAATAATGGAAACAAATACACATCCTGGGTAAATGGGCTATCTTTTAGAGGCTACGTTTGTCATAACCTTGAAACTTGCTCGATTTTTTTAATACGAAGGGGGTCATGTGACATATCAGTCTGGGTTAGAAGCTTACCAGACATTGGTGAAGTCAGTATTGCCATACCTTTATTTTTGAAAGAGGTAATGAGGTGTGACTTTAATATGTGTAGACTGTTTGACTGTTTCTTTGTAGACTGTTCGTAATCATATATTTGTGCTAAAGGTATTTTACAGAGTTTTACTCTGTTTCATGCCGTTACTCTTACCATGCAGAGCTGCTAGTGTGCCCCTCCTTCTGCACTGACCGCCATCCTGACTGAGGGTTTCCCTGTTTTTTTCCTCAGTACCACTAGGCGAATACAGGGATGGTAGTTTCTGTGGGCCGCTGCCTTTCCACATTCTTTCCCCTCCTCTATCCCGGCCTGAGGCCTAGATGCCTAAAGCCCACAAGTACCTAACCTTCGGTGAAATCGGTCGTATATCCCTGGATGTACGCGTACCACAGTTAGTGAATAATTGCTGTTGTGAAGGCCTGAAAAAAAATTAAAAAAAAAAAAACTTGTACAAGCTAATAACAATATGTATTTTGTAAAATTCATAAATAAATCATTTCCAGAATCCATTTTACTTAAAAGGATGCAGGGCAAGCTTTAAGGCAGTGCTTTATTTGTAGGGAGGAAGCCAGGGAATTTAAACACAATTCTTTATTTCACCTTGCTTTTTCGTAGTACGCCGCGCCGTTTCTGCAATAACTTTATCCTTATAGTTGTACCATACAAATATTCTGGGTACTATACCGGTATTATATGTGGCAATATTGCGGAAAACTTACGGAATCCCTAAGTCAAAGCGGCTGGATTAAACAGGGTTGAAACTCGCGTTGTATTAATAAGTGCAGAGCTTGTACCCCTAATCCACTGCCATCACAGTATTTACCTGCTGCAGGAACATCTTAGATAATTCTAATTTTTAATGGCTTAACGTTTCACCCAAACAATCGTAGATAGTAAATGTCCACCCATAGTTTAGATTATTAAGCAGAAGACTATAAATTCATGCTTTTCTCTTTACTAATACAGATGAAAAAACTATTTATTATTTTCTTCTTTCAGGGAAGCGTCCTGTGCAGCAAGAAGGCGTGCTTCAGAAGCTGATTCTCAATAGAGGAGTATAGAAATGTGTGCCATGAAAATCGGGAAAGGCAGAACATCGGCACAGCCGGAGATCGAAATGACAGGAGGAAATCCGAATAAGTTGCTCAAGTGATTTTTTGTTGCTGTTGTTGTATATTCTTCGTAGAATAGGTTGTGTCCTCTTGCTAAAAGCAATAATGAATATCAGTTATGTTATGAATTATATCCATATCGACGTGTCCACTCACAATTTACTGTGCATTGTGATTAGTTGCGAATAAATGTAAATAACAAATAAACAGTAATTTTCAATGTAAAATATTTTATATATGTTGTAACTTGTGTCTTGTATTTTAGTTTCCTGCCTATTTTGTAATTTTTTAGTTTTTCTGTAGAGTTTTATGTTCATTCTTAAGTAGTATGTATATTCTTATATGATAAAATGTATATAATGTTTAGGTAATAACCTTGTAACTGACTTGTTCTATATCATAATACATGTTTGTATGCTACATGGTCAACGGAACGCAATAAATCAATATCAATAAATGTGGCACTGACAACTCTCAGCTTAACTGAATGAATCAAACAATTCCACGACGCAATCTAATTCTGTTTTGAAAATGTATAACTTTTCTATTTCGTTCAGATGCCTTTTATATAGGTAAGAGTATATTATATGTATGTAACTATTTACAATTAAAGAAGACAACTTGTATTTTAGTTTGTGGAGTTGAAATAAAGTAAGGATTTAAAGAATATTTGTTTTTTTCTCGCATTATTTAAATTGTATTCTGAATATTTATTTATTTTACATATATTTTTATATACATTATCGCATAAGACGTGGCACTTCTTAATAAACAAGTTACGTTTATACGTACTCAAGTATTATTTGTTCTCAATTTTTTATTGATCCTTCAATTAATGGTTTCCATCATTACCATGTTGAGGGGTTTGTTAGACTGGTATCCTAGTGGGAGTGAGTTGGAATTACACATTTAGGTCCTTAATGTTGTGGGCGAAGGCTTTTGTTTTCATTTCAATTCCCAGACTGTTCACTTCGGATTACGTGTACAAAAAAACTATGGCGCAACAGCCCATGAAGTGTCAAGGCCTGCAACGCGGTTTTCTTTGGTGGGGCACGTGGTCAGCGCACGGCTGTTTTCAGCCACTTTGAGTGGCTTTCGCTACCGGCATAGCCCCTCCCAACAAGGTTGCCCCCGGTACTCATTTTCAGAGACGGGTCGACCTCTGGGACTTACGGCCTAGGTAAAATTGCTTCAACTTCTCCCACCGGTAATCAAACCCGGATTGTTGGATTGTCACCTTTGAGGAGAAGTAAAATCTAACTTTCAGGACAGATTTCGTACCCTTCCCGCCAAATCTTTATTTATAACGAATATTTAAATCTGTGCAGATGAACAGAATAATGTGTTTCCCAGACCGAAGCCTAGTACTTCAATGTTCAGTAAGATACACTTTAATTGAAATTACAATTTTAGGGTTGATTGCAGGTTAAAATCCTATAATCAAAGGATTTTTCCTGGAATCAACCCTAAAATTGTATCGTACTAAACATTGAAGTACTAGGCTTCGGTCGGGGAAACATATTATTTTGTTCATCTTCTCAGATTCAAGTATCCGTTGTAAGTAGGGATTTTTGGGAAAGTTACGAAATTTGTCCTGAAGGTTGAATTTTGATGCTCTCTAAATGTTGTATAAACGTTGCATAACGTTGATAATACGTTCAATAGACGTTTATTGAACGTTTTGTAACATCCAATTAACGTCAATGTCAAAATTAATTTGCGGAAAAGGTTTAATTCAACGTCTTTAAAACGTTTATTGAACGTCAAATTCAACGTTGATTTAACATTTCTTAGAATACTTGATACTAATCCGATAGTTGTATAAACGTTAAATCAACGTAAGTTCAACCAAAATTAAACGTTTATTAAACATTTAAGACAAAGTTGAATAAACGTTTATTTAGCGTGATTGTGGTGTGTGGGGAGCGTCGCGTTGAGCAAAAAAATCTTACTTTTATAGTGGAGCTTCGAGCAAAGCGTTGTGTTACTGTAGAGCAGGCTATTGTCCAATACATCCCTTTTTTAAATCGAAAGGGTTGTATCGGACCAACAAAATTATTTGTATTTCGTAAAGAATTGCCGTACACCCATTATTGGGTATTATTATTATCATCATCATTTTATCTCAAACTAAAAATCTCGCATATGGTCAAGTTTCTCACTGTGAACATTTTTCAATACTCACTATAGCCGATGCATGATAATGAACATTGAGATTATTAAGATGCTTTTCAACCATACGACTACAGGCAAACGCACAATTAAGAATTTTGAGACGGCATAGTTACTGCGTCACCGACCATCATCGAGGTGCTCTAGCGAGCATCCACTTGTAGAGACCGGCTCACAGTGGAGCAACCCCACCCCCCTTTAAAACACACATCGGAATTAATATCATCTGAACACTGAGGAAATATTGGTTGGATCTTGGTTAGGGGATTATAGGTATGTTATATCATATATGCTTCACATTCATGTAGCATACGGGATACAGCATGTTTCAGCTTAACGAAAGTGCTAGAAACAGCTGTTTAACGGGTTCTTTATATCACAGAGATTTCTTCATAAGTTCGGCTATCGTTAACATGGGTGGACTGGCCATAATAAGGTACCGGCCTGATGGCCGGTGCGACCTCCCCAGATCAGTCAGTGCCTCTGCGCCCTCCTCGGGAGGGGCGAAGGCCCGTCTTAGTCTGAGGAAGGCGCACAGCTTCCTACCTTAACACGATTTTTCTTAAATAAAAATTAAAAAACCACATAATTATTTTATAACTTCATTAATTTACATATTGAAATGGAGAATATTTATTAAGGGGGCACCCTGTTGATGAACAAAGGTGTCAATTTGCGCTCTTGCTCCCCCCTGCACTTCCTTTCAGTTGGAGGTATTCCATACTCGCAATAGCCTTCGGATGGACGGCGCCCTCCCAGAGTATGTGACCGCGCCCCTTTTTACGTAGCCAGTCCACCCATGATCGTGAGGTAAATTAAATGGGTTATTGAGTTCTTCCCAGGCACAAAACAAGCAGTGTGGTCCAAAGATTATTTCCTTTTTTTGAACGTGCAAATCTGGTAACACTGTAGTGCAGAGAAATTGTTGGAAAAATGGCGAGCAGTAGAGGATCAGCGCGACGAACCACCGAAAATGAGTGCCCGATTACTTATGTTCAAATGGATGGATTGGTAAGATACTTTTATATATGTGAAATAAGCAATATTTTTTTTATCTTTAACTTGGCCTTTTCTGCGTGTAGTTTCTATCATTATGTAACCAGACTGCCACCTGGAATTGGGTTTAGGCATATTCCACGCCTGTCATGCAAATACTAAAATTGAATGGATAATAGGAAATTGAATATGGTCATTTTGCGTGAGCGTGTTAGGCAGAGTTAGTACCTTGTTTATGTAGCAAAGTATTTGCTTCAATCCCTGTGCGCAGTTTCAGTTTAATGGCATACGAAAACTCCGTGAATGGAAACGATAAGTTGGTCCACCATCATGTAGCTTTACAAAAAATATTTTTGTGTTCACATTTATCATTAATAATTCCTTCTTTGCATTTTTCGTAAATTATCTTAAATTACTGGTCATATGAACGTGGAGGTTAGGTGCGGTCATGTATCTTTACAAAATATATTTTGACACATATTGACACTAACTTCAGCACACAGGCGTGTTAACCCTCCCAGTTTCCATTAGAAAGTCGTGTACAATTGTTTCGGGGCCTTTTCCTTTTCGTACATAAATACTCCGCCGCATAACCTTAAAAATGTACTTTCCCTCGACATTTCTATACCATTCATTAACACTAACGCAAGAAATGTCATAACCATAACAAAGACGCGCCATTTCAACACTGCCTTACCGCCTTCCACATGACAACAAATGTAACTCTACGCATAATAGTTCCTTCCGCCACAACATGCAGTGCGTCCTAAAACATCTTAAAAACACACTACAACGATATTATTATTCACTTATAATGTTACCCACATTACTATTTTCCTCCCTGTTACTCGCAGACATCACACAATTATCTCAATTCATCCTGTAAATTTCTAAAAATTGGTACGGCACTAGTTCCGACTACTAGAGAACTTCACACGCGTCACTAGAACTTTAAAAGTAAATAAATAAAGCTTATGATGAGTGGAGTACGCAACTTATATTTCGGCTTCTGTTCAGTATACATCGGGCGTTCCACTTGGAACTATAAATTAAGCAGTCATCACAGGTGATATCTGTTAAAGGTTATGTGTATAATAAAAAATACCGAACCTGGCTTTTTCTAACCCGTCTTCGTTCGCTATCACTCGACATACTGTCCGAGATTCGTGTAGCAAAATGTTAATGGTAATACAGAAATAAACATGCCACTATAACGCAACGATTCCGATTCATGAAACTATGACGTATTACGTTCGGAAAAATCACGCCCGACATAAGCTAAAGTAAAACTTAAGTTTCTAGTAAATCGTTTCGATGTTCAGAAGCGGGCTGCGTTTTCACTGACAAAGAACCGCAGAATGGGGTAAAGGTGACCAATATTTAATTTTCAACCATTCTCTCAATTTTAACTATTTATTTATGTGATGGTGGTTGGTGTTATGCCCGAAAGCAGGTTGTGACCCGCATGTTTCTGAGCAGATGAACCGATGCTAGGGCTTTCAATCGGATGAAGTGTAAGGATGGGACCTAACGTTGGCGCGGAACCTTTTATGTGTCAACCGGGAATCTAACCTGGGACGGATTGATTACAAGGCAGCGAGTCTTACCACTCATCTCTCTAAAGGTTCTAGCTTAAAGCATGGGTCCCATTTAAAAATGACTTTTCACAACCGTCTACGATTTTCTGTTCTTTAGTTCGGATGAAGGAAACTTGTTTCTCTCTTTATCTTGTTCAGGTAACAATTCTGATGATTAAGGTTAATGTAAAGCAACGATCTCCAACAAAAGATAGCAGCATTACCTCCGTATATGTCTAATGTATTTTCATTGTTACACAAAATTTCATTGCTGCTCCTACAAATTCAAGTAGACATCCAGGCGGGGTTATAAAATTGTTTGTTTGTGGTAAATCTTAGATCCGTGTGGATACGGTTAGGCGGTATTCGCGAAACTTAACGTATTTCAAACTCCGCCAGATGTAAGATATAGCTAGTGATAAGGGGGCAAAAGCGCACTTTAGACGATAGAGCGAGGTACTTGCTATCTTATCTTGCCATCAATTATATTACTTCCAGGAATGGATAAGTATTTAATAAGTAAAGGAAGCAAAAGGATTGAACTGTGTATAGAACCTAATTTAATTACTAATTCAAAGAATAGGGATTATATGTTGTTGAGGCGAACGCGAGACACAGAGTTTAACTAGATAACCACTGAATTACTCAACACCATACGTGAGGCTATTTAAGCAGACTCAAGGAACAGAATGTTTTATAGATTTTGAGATGTTCCTGAAGATAGTATTGGTCAGAGCTGGACGTAGCAACCTCCAAGTTGTCGGTAGGATGATAGTCAACCGCTGAAGCTAGTCGAGCCAGGAGGCAGGAAGTCGAATAGCAGGAGAGCGAGGATCGACTCGAGTAGCTGGCGAAGGGCCAGTGAAGAGACAAGAGGTATCAAATGTCCAACTTTTATAACAAACTTGATCTCTCAGTTCTATGAGCTCAGCCAATCACCACACACAATACAAACTCCAATCAGCACATAGTAGTCTTTAAAGAACCAATCAAAACCAAACTGGACTTCGGTTTTCCTGCTCCTGTATTGATCTTTGTCCTGCTTAGTGAAGTCGACCTTTACTCTGCTAGTCTCAGATGATCTTTGGAATGCTGCGTGGAATTGTACTTTACCCGACAAATGTTCAAATTATTAACATTCCGCTCTGGCGATGAAAGCTGATACTTGTCTGCATATTTCTGTTTCTGATTCACAGAACACAATTCTTGTTGGAAACCAATCTCACCTTTTAAACTACAACAATAATATTTACTTCCAATAAATGAATGACCTGGTTCTTGGTTCGTGCCCAGTTGTCTACAAACTATTCAACATATTTGATTTTAGCACATAATTACAGAAATAAATATTTCACGTAATATACCTCACATGTCACTAGAGAGTTCAAGCTTTCAGGGTAGAAAGTTCATAACCAATTCATGAGCATGATCGATGCCGATTTTTAATTTTCTTTTTTATTCATTGTTATAGGTTTTGATATTCACAACAACAGCGAAGGAAAACGAAAATAAAAAATCGGCATCGATCTTGCACTTGAATTGGTTATGAACTTTCTTCCCTGAAATTTGTAGGAGCAGCAAGGAAATTTCGTGCAACGATAAGAATACATTAGACATATACGGAGATAGTGCTGCCATCTTTTGTTGGAGATCGTTGCTTTACATTAACCTTAAGAAACAGAATAAGCATATGTTTAGGTGAAGTAGCGCTAGTCTTAAATTAGATCTAGTATTGCCTCCGGTAAGTTTGTATACAATGAAGAAACATACGTTTGTAACCCGTAGGAAGAATGAAGCTGATCAGATAGCAAAAAAAAAAAAGTTTCCAGCGATATGTTACCAGTAATTGGCTCCTAAGTACCAGGATCCGGCCATACATGTCTGTCTTATTAACAACATTAAAATACAGGAAAATAAAATATATGTAACGTAAAGAGCTCACGTTCTAGGCATGCAAAATCTACAGAAGTATGTGTGTTTATTAGTGTTCTTTCAAAAGAATACTTCGCTCGTAAATTTTATGATAAGCAAATTTAAAAAAAAAACTGAAAATCGCCACATTGCCATGTGGTAAAATGCCAGAGTTAGTTACTGGTCACAATACTAGATCTAATTTAAGGTTAATATAAAGCGAAGATCTCCAACAAAAGATGGTAGCACTATCTCCGTATATGTATAATGCATTTTTATCGGTGCACAAAATTTCAATGCTGCTCCTACAAATTCAAGCCTAGACTTACAGGGAAGAAAGTTCTTGTCTTGTTAATGGTAACTGGGTCTACAAGATGTTGACATCCAATGATCGATTGACGGTCAGGTGTCATCCATGTACTTCTCACCCTGGTACCTACTCCATATAAAAACATTGCACATAGAGTTTAGTAAGACACATATATTGTTAGTAAATGCGTTTTCATATTAGCGGAATTATAATGTAGCTTTATAGATGAAATTTGCAGTTCAATTTTATAAACTCAAGTAGCTTGACATGCATAATAAAGTAATTCATACCAGCGTACAACAATAAGTAATACAACATAAACAAAAATTAACTCAAAATACAATTTGTGAATAAAATACATATTTTAATATGTTTGGCATAATTAAAGGTCAGAGTTACAAAACACACAACCTTAATAGAGAATAAGACTAAGTATGGATAAGGTAAAGTAAGAGATCCAGTCTAAGCTGTAAAGGCCATACCAATTTATGAGTTCTATCCATGCCGATTTTTTATTTTCTTGTTCATTGTTGTTATGGATATCCAAACCTATAACAATGAACAAGAAAGAAAAAAGTCAGCACGGAAAAAACTCATGAATTGGTTATGGACTTTCTTCCCTGAAAGTTTGAACTCTCCAGAATTAAATTTGTAGGAGCAGCAAGGAAATTTCGTGCAACGATGAAAATACATTAGACATCTACGGAGATGGTGCTGCCATCTTTTGTTGGAGATCGTTGCTTTACATTAACCTTAAGCTTGGTTCTTCTCCACCTTAAAGTTTTGACGCCACATGTACTCACTTTCCCGCCTTCATAACCTAACCACACTGTTACGCAGCATCAGTTGGCAGAATGGCGTCTTCTTAGCACAAGTCCCGCACCAGTCCACTCTGTCCATGTTTTCTTCAACCATGTGAAAACGTTTTTTCTGTTGTGTTTGTGAAGTTCCTATACGCCTGTCTTCGTATTCCAATCCTCACCCATGGCGGAAACTCATATAGTCGCACATATGTCTACGTCTTTCACCCTTATTACACTGGTTCTTGACTCCAAAACTTAATTTGAGCTTTAACATTGCTACACACTTTCTTAACATTGTTTTTCTCCTGTAAATTTTACTTTCTTTGGAGTAGATAAAGTAAACCTGACTTTTCTAATCTAACCAATGGTAACTAATTTTATTAAATTTCCTCCGCGAGAGTGGGCCACCTTGTGTCTTCATAAGCTTTAATTAAACCAGTCATCACCTACTTAATTGTCCAGTGACGTCACAGCGAGCCCCCGACTCGTGCAGTGGGCACAGTTAAAGTGTAGAAGGCGCACCTTTTTTATAGTACATAGAAATAAAAGCATAGTGTGTACTCAAATATTCGATGCGTAAGTCTATATGGAATAAACAATACGGATTTTTTAAAAAGGAACTGGACCAAACACGTGAACAATCGAAGACTACGTGATACAAAAATCGTAAAATGGAGACGAGAAGGTCGTTGGTGTACATATAACACCATGTAGAGTAGCTAACACACACACATACCATCACACACAGCGACTGGCAGTCCGTAGTGAGGTTTCTCCAGATTGTTTTATCACAGAAACAAGTGCTGTGACAGTACGCCCTGGCAACTACCTTCCAACATCCTCTCCTCCACCCTATCCTGGCCTGAGCCTGAGTTGCTATACCTTAAATAAATTCAACACACACACGCGCATATATATTCATCTCCTTCAACTTCTAACTTCATATTTGACTGGCAGAGAACAACGTATCGTCTTCCCTGGTATCACATCCAAGTGGCTCCCCATGCTTTCAGGTGTCCCTCAAGGAAGCTCGTTAGGGCGTTTTATTTTCCATCTACATTGATGACTTATGTGAACAGATAGATAATTCTTGCTCTGTAATTCTCTACGCTGATGACTGCAAAATTTTTAAGACCATTAAATCTACAGAAGATACTTTCTTCCTTCAAGCCGCTTCCTTCACTCTGTTGAAATGTGGTGCAATAATTGGTTACTGAAAGTCAATCCTTGCAAAATGCGTTTCTCACTCAAAACCCATAACACAAAATACGTACACATAAGCCTCATAATATACAGTGGGTAGACCATTACAAAGACCTTGGTATCATATTTGATGAAAAACTCAAGTTCACTCCTCATGTTGAATTCGTAACTTCTAAAGCACTCAAACTTCTTGTACTTCTCTATAGGTTTACCGATATTAAAGATTTCAGAGCTATTCGGTTATATTTTCTCACTTGTGTATTTCCTACTATTGAATACTGTTCATCTGTGGTCTATGGCTTGTGAAACCAACTTATCTAAATTGCACGAAGTCCAAAATTTCTCTACCCGCATTGTACAATACAGGGTGCCCAACCTCCAAAACAAAACAAATGTAACGTAGACATTTTGAATTCTCTTGATTAAAAAAAAACAAAACAAAAAAAATATAGATACTCGAAGAAAACTAAATGACTTAAAATTTCTGTACAAAATAATGCAGGGCGCACTGAGGACCAACGACCTTCTTCCACTTTTTAACCTAAGAGTACCCAGACAAAATGCCCGTTCCCAACATCATTTCTACCTCTCAAAACCGAGATTGTGTTTGGTCCAGCGATCTCTTGTATACAGATTATCACATTTTTACAATACTCTTCCTTTGTCACCAGACTTTCCCTCAGTAAAAGTAAATTTCTAAAGGCTTGTTATATGAATGTGGTATGTAAAGAAAAAAAAACTGATCTTATTTCTTACTGTATAATTATTTTTATTGCTATATCACATTGTTACAAGAACGGTGTAAGATAGCGTTTGCTGTATCCGTGCTAACTTCTAATAAATTATCTTTTCTTTACACCTTGGATAGATGAATATACGCCTGTGGGCGCGAGCGTTGACAGATTTTTACAAAAAAGTTCTCGAACTGTTAGCCCTTACCACTGGCGTAACTAACGGGTCCATACGGAAGTTTAATTTCGATGTCCGGTAACTTGCAGGGATGCATTCTGGTTTGTCGCGGGGAGGCTCACATTCCCTTAGTTACGCTACTGGTACTTATTATATCTGAATATGAGTGTGGTGTAATGGAACGACGTTGGTGTCGCGTTAGAGAGGTCCAGATCCCGAGATCGGCTTCCTGACGGACGTTTTTTTTTAAAAGGATTTTTCGAAGTTCTATACGGCGAATACCGACGTGTATTGAAGGCCAAAGCCGTTCCATTCCCAAATGACTTCGTGTTCTAAATGACACTATAAGTAAAATTTATTGATGGCCTTTAGGCATCTAAGGCTCAGGCCGGGTTAGGAGGGGTAAAGGTATCCTCAGCCAGGGCCTAAGTTAAAGGTACCATCTCGGCATTTGCCTAGTATGACTGAGGAAAACTAAATGACACGATTTGGCTACAAAATCGTGGAGAGAATGTCGGAAAAGCGAAGACGGATGCACATAATGATGTTTAAACTCCATGTGTTCGACGCCGACGTGGGAGCAGCCAAATAGAGATATCTATTATCCATGCATGCGAAAGTACTCTCTAAACCTTCAGTTAACCTTTATTGCATTTACCAGTACTGTGAATTGTCGAGTGCAAAAGTTTCTAGTGACTTTAATATGTACTTTTTTCTTTTCTTTAAGGCGGTAATGAAAATGATAAAACATTGCCATGAGGAGTCGACAGGAAATATGGAAGTTGCGCAAGGAGCGTTGCTTGGTCTTGTAGTGGACAGCCGCTTAGAAATCACAAACTGTTTTCCTTTTCCGAAACACAGTGATGAATCCATGGATGAAGGTAAGTATTACTGTTTTACGTTAATTTACTTTTTTTGTTTGTTTATGTTTGAGGAACGTAGGTTGCTATACTTTCATAGTTTACTTTAGTAAATGTGTGATGCTTAATTAAAACATTTAACTTGTCGACTGATCATTTACTTTATTTTCATAATTAGTCCTGGAAGACTGTTGAATTTTTGAAGTAATTTCAGTGAAACTCGAGGACTAATTAACATTCGGGATGTTCTGGTTTCGATACCAGCGACTGACCATTCTGACACGTTTTTCAGAGTTTTTCGTCAGTAACATCTAGCAGATGCCAGATAGTATCTTCAGCTTCGATCCTGGACGACTCCTTTCCCCTACCTTATTCCAGGCTGAGTCATAGGTGCTTCAGGCTCAATAAGTTCACATTCAATTTCGATGAATGACTGATTCCATTTCAAATCGTCCAGGATGGTCCACACGACTGTCTCAGATTTCATTCATAATTTTTATATGGGATCTATGTGCAAAATTATAGACCCATATTTTTTTTCTTTTTAACCCCCAAAATTTTTTCTTCAATTTTCTTATAGCCTTTCAAAATGACCTGTCTCAGAAAGAATAGTTCGAAAAAGCAAAAAGTATGTCAAGTTTAAAAGCTGAATGGTATGAAGAAAACAAAGTAGTGTGTTTCAGTGGAGGGTAAAATTTTCCCTGGTGCTCCCAATAGGATTCGCGCAATTAACTCGCAATGTTGCCAGCTTTTGAGATTTTTTTTCTAACTTTAGATACAATTGTTTCGGTACCCATGGGTCGTACGACCATTTACTTCCACCATCATAAGCACCTTTATAAGGTGTGTTAAAACTGTAAAGGGTTTGTGTTTCTGATCATTACATCTCAAGTTACAGCGTCATGAAAAGCTGAAAAATTCATAAAGTCGCCATGTTTAGACGCCATTTTCTCAAAAAAACCCACCTTTTAAAATGAATTTTTTACTAGTATTCGAGAAGTGCCTGAACATTAATATCCTTTTTACCGTTTGTGCGGCCCGAGCCCCTAACCTTCGCAATTAATTTTTGAAATTTCGATTTTTGTACTCGTGACACTATGATTTTCTGGCGGTTATAAATGGACATTTAGATCCTATATACGAACTTGGCACCCATAAGAAACACGAAAATGATCCAGAAAAGAAGGAAATGTGTTCAGGTAACAAAATACCTGTGGCAGCGTGAAATAGGACGAAATCAGCGTTACCAGCCTCACAGTGTTGCCACGCCATCCCAAGGTTGTAGTTTTTCAAATGGCACTAGGTCTATTGTAGGCGAACAGGAAGTCAATGATATGCATATGAGATATCAGTGTTGCTAACGTATGCAGCTATAATGGATCAAAGTTCAAAGAAGGGACCAGTACAGCGAAACAACAAAAGGAAGAACTGCAAATTATGTAGACAATAGGAAAGTATGTACTGTACGTTGTTTTTTATTCTCTTAGATATATATAATGAATGTTGATTTACTGAATGGCACATAAGTATAAGAATACTATCGGCAAAGCTGTAGTGTTAAAATTATGTGTGTTTTTCACATAAATATTGTCTGTTAATGAGAAACTATAATTGATTCAATTAATATACAATAATAGCTTTTAAAACTGGTTGTTCAAATATTTATATTATTATTACTTCGATAAGGATATGTACAAATAATGATTTAAACAAAGAAAGAAACTATCATGCAACTTGTCGCAGATATTTAACCCTTACGGTATAAAGGGGGGGGGGGGGAGGTTCGTTGAACCCACAACCAATTAAACTATTAATTGTGCTTTTCTACCTGAACAAAAAATTCTCAAAAAATTAACAGTCAAATGGAATGTTAAGAACAGAATTCTACTAGATTTGTGCCTAAAAGGCGTATCGCTTACCCGGTAGGCGCCCAGAATTTGGACTGGGTTCAACAGACTCTCCCCTTAATAATGTTACTCTTTTTTTATTCAACTGAAAATATCATTTACGGATGTGTTTTTGTTTTCTGCTAGCTAGCAGTAAACACTCGTATATCCGGACGTGGTAACACTGATAATTTAAGCGCCAGTTAGTTTAATATTGATGAACGTAATTGTTGGATTTGCAGTATTGAAAGGAAAGTAATTCGTTGAACATCCTGCGAGTTTTATATTTTGATTTATATCACTTTATAGTGTTTTTATAGCTACTATACGAATGTTTTGAAGTCTAATATTGTTTGTACAGTGTGTCGTATTGCATAGTAATAACAGCAAATGTGCTGTTAATTAGTTTTCTAAAATTGAAATGTCTAGAAAACTTGTTATAGTATACTTGCGACTAACGACAGGAAGAGCGCACGAGGCTGAGTCATTCTCGCGCATACGCATTAGTGTATTGGTAGTATGTCGGAAATCTAATCCAAGGAACCCGGGATCGAATCCTGGTGTGATTTTGTTTGATTTTATTTTCTTAATGAAAATAACTTTTTCCTTTTATATATATATATAAACGCATTAGTAAATTTAATAAAATTAGTGAACAAACACATGTGGAGGTTAGGTAAGTCAAGTACGGTATTTTTTATTGCACAAACGATTAACTCGTGTTTTCACAATGCGCTGTTCCTGTCATTAGTCACAGGTTTATAGTATTGCATTTTTTTAATTATCCAATAATATGTCGAATCTAATTATTCAAACATTAAATAAAATAAACAAATAATTTCAAAGTTGGAATGGAGGAAAATTCCGATTTTTATACACCGAGCCTCTGTAGGTGCAGATATCATTAATATTAAAGAGTGAAAAGTATGCGACTGAACCGGGGATTGATCCCGGGGCCTTTGGTTAACCGTCCCAAAGCGCTAACCCCCTGCGCCACCAAACCTTCCACTCTTGATGTCCATCAAGTTTGAATAAAATTGACCAAGTCAGTCCAAGTTCGTATTATTTATTTTTCAAACTAAAGAACTAAAATATATATGTTTTTATATTATTGCAGAAGAATACCAGCTTGCGATGATGCGACGCTTGAGAATGGTCAACGTTGATCACTTTCACGTAGGATGGTACCAAAGTGCAGACGTTGGAAACTTTTTAAGTCTTCCATTGTTAGAGTCTCAATACCATTACCAAACTTCAATAGAAGAATCCGTTGTTGTTATTTATGGTAAGTATTAACTTAACGCACAGACAGGTTGTGATTCAAAGACATATTTAATCCTCCTTGGCGCCAGTGTAGAGTAAAATAAACACTACTAGAACATGATGTTAACGTTTCGAACTTGTTAAGTCTTTTTCAAATTAAAGAACGCAAAAGAAGGTAAGAGATGACGGAAGAAAGAAATATTGATTGCAGGAAAGGTTAGATTATGGTTTCTTGTGTGGTCGATTTTTAATAACAGATTTCAAACAAAGAAACATGGTTTAATCGTTTCTGTATTTTTCTCACTCACTACGTTCTTTATTTGAAAATGAGCTCAAATTCAAGACGTTAATATTAATGCTTTAGCATTGTTTAGTTATCTTACGCTACGTTGATGCCACGGAAGTTGAAACACGTAAGTAAATTATTATATTAACTTATTTTTCAATTCTTTGAGTTGTCTTTAGTTGGAGTGAATGCTGATGTAGTATCTGTAATAAAAACGTAGTTTGAATGTAATATCTGAAGGGAATTGAAAATTCTAGTGTAAGTAATATAATCAATTTGGCTAGGTACGAATACTGATATGTATTTTATAGCTTAGTCTTCATTTCTTAATAAAACATCGAAATATCAAACATATTTCCAGCAGTTGTTGTACAGCATCCTTTGGTTACAGCCTGTAGATATAATGTAGCTTGTTACCAGTTAGTGAGAATAAACAGATGTGTTGTTTACAGAATTCAACATACTCAAATAGATTTCAGATTCAATTACTGCGTTAATAAACACTTCGCATGAAAGATATTCCTCTATAAAAAATGACAATCAGTGGTGCCTTCTGTAGGAAAGCTTTTTAGTAACTCTTATTAATGTAAAAATGTGTGCCCGGTGGAGAGACAAATGGTCGGATATACGAAACTGTAGGTTCCGACTTAGAAAGTCAGCTCCATTCCATAGAGAGCAATGACAAATCCCGACGGGAACTGGGTGATAAACTGCCTCCGAGAATAACACCAAACATCATAACTGTAAAGATAATATTACAATATTTTCACCTATTATTATATATTGCATATATAATAATTATAAATTACAATATTTATAATTATTAAGTTAGGTATTTATAGAAGAATAAGTTGAAAGTGGCGAAGAGAAAATAGTATGGGTATTATTGTGGGTTAGGCAGCGGTTAGTGCATTTCACCTAGAATAGTACCCACAACCTTGAAGGTATTAAATAAGTTTGAATTCATTTATATTTTGGATATTAATTGATGTTTTAGGCATACGACCATCAGTGTATTATGTTGTTTCCAATCAGACTTAGCAAAAGTTGCCTAAAGGCCATAAATAAATTCAAAGTTTAAATGATGTTACTAGTATGTATTATATTTAAGTTAACAAGCTTAGTAACAAGATAAAATTAATTGTATGGGCGATAACAGCACTATGGCTTACGCCCTTCCCTTCCCAAAACAAGCTTAGTGTGGTGGAAAATGTGTGTTTATAGTTTGAATATGAATATTAATATAACAGCTAGTTATTTCAATATGAATACATAGAGCAGAGGTTTAGATCAAATTTTGAGTTTGTTGTATTTGTTTAAAAAAAGTAAAGCTATTCCCTGTGCGATACACACGCGCCTTGAACGGCACCTAGGGGATGTGGAGGTAGCGCTCCACATATTCTCGATCTACGGTACGAAGTGAGGTGGGGTAGTCAGTCACACGCTCAACCGCCTTTACCTTCCCAAGGTGCGCAGGAATACCAAGGACAATCTGTTACTCAATTTGATAGGAGGCTGAGTGCACCTCAGTCCTCAGAGTGCCAGGCATGGGAACATCGCGAGAAAAGTCTCCAGTGTCACGGCGACTCTTTGTTCTGTTTGTAGGTGTGTGAATGTGTATGTGAGTGCACTTCCTTCATTTATTAGGCTATTTCCGGGGCCTTGTCTTCAAGCTCCGGCTTCCTGGACGGCAGATCGCCAGTTTGGGAGAATGAAACCGGAACTCCTCGTGGGCTGTACTGATCCTAGACGCTTGAAAGTTCTATTTAGATTGTTTCTACTGTTTTGACAAGTCTTACGGAAGCACAAGGGGAGGAGTCTGGTATTATTTTTGCTTTGTAGGGGTCTAAAATTACTAAAAATGTTCATACGTAATACTTGAGCGTTCCTTTAGCTAGAATTATTTTTATATATATCCTGTACTTCAGATTTGTGGATATTTTTTATCACATGTTCTGCTGTTGCCATCACGACTTCTCTCACGGGCAACTGATTTTTTTAGTTCAGATCGGTAAAGTGTCTTCATTGTAATGTTTATGAGCAGTATGGTATTGTATTATGCTTTTCTTAGGTTTCTAGCTGTTGCTTCTCGCAGACATCTGATTAAAAGTAGGTTCCCATCAGTCCAGTTTTTCTTTCCACCGGCCAATCTTTAAGCTTCAAAATGTTTGTTATTCCACATTTCATTATCATACTTGCCGCTTTCAGATTACCTCACTTCAACCAATAAGATTTGCTCTCTTTAATGTTATCAGAGCCATGAGATATACACTTAAAGTAACTAAGGCCCGCATCCTTGATTGTTTTTCTGTATGCCCCACTTGTTCTAATTAATTAGGATGTTTCTTCGAACTCTTCCCTAACATGTTCAGTTGATGAGCTTAAGTACTGGATTCATACGCTGTAGTCAAAGACGAATTGAATCATCATCATTTACGGATTACATGCAATGGAAGATGGAACCTACGCTGACCTATAGAGATAATTTTGTGCATGTTTTTGTTTAGCGTATCGCATGCTTATTTTATGTATTGATGAAAGTTTAGTTTTTCACCTAATATAGTTCTAAATGTTGTTATTGGGTCTCTTTGCACGTGACCGTTTGGGGAGGGGGGGGGGGGGGGAAGACTAGATGTGTATGTCTTCAATAACTTGCTTCGTGCGCTTTGATGAGATACCTTTAGCCCTGTCAAAGGTTTGCGGAAAGCAAAAGCGGTTATGAAAATCAAGTTTGTTGAATTTTTCTTGCCTGCAACCAAGAAGTCAGCAAGGAGGATGTTGTGAAGATAGTAAAATCTCTTCGTTCAAACATTCTCGTTGACACACATCACACACCCTGAAGAATGGGCATTGCTTCAGTTTGAAAATGATCCTATAGTGGAAGAAGAAAACGTAAGAATTGATGAATACTGGTGTCATTTGATCGGACTGAAAGAAGACAAAAAGTTATCGAAAGTACCCAAATGTGGCCAAGGTTGTAAAGGCTTCACTAGGTTTATCACATGGTACCTTCTTCGTTATCATCCTCTTCACAAGCATTAACTGAGGCAAGAGCTTTCATGGATGTCAAATATGAACTTTAATTACATGGTAAAGAAATAAGGAAGAACATTTATTACCAATAATAAGGAAACTTATAACCATAGTCAAAACTACACGTGGAAAGTACAGTTTTTAAGGATCAGTCAGAAGTCAAGAGAGAGGAAAAGAAAGACTCAGAAATGAGAAGAAGGATGATAAAGTTGAGAGGGAAAAGAGGAAATGGCAAAGGACGAAGAGGGACTCAAAAGTATTTATAAAAGAGGAGAAAGAAAAGATGGGTCTAGCACGCGGCAAGTTGAAATTGTTAGCGAGAGGCTGAAAAGAAGCATCTAAAGAAATAGCGATGGCTCAAGCAATGTTTCGTGGATCAGGAAGCAGAACAGAGTAGTTCATAATTGTTTTTGTTGTTCTTCCAAAGTTTGTTACCTTTGAAGAAAGTTATTGTATACTATACTTACTTATCTCCACATCTTGTGTTTCGTTGTTTCAGTAATACTTTTTATTGTATACTATACTTTGAATCTTTGTTTACAATTCTGTACATCTTTAAAAAGCGAAAGCACATATTGAAGAAAATAGAACGAAGAGGCTGGAAGCAGGTTGGAGTCTATATTTTCTAATGTATATGGTCCATAATTCGTACGCGTATAGTCAGTGGGCCCTGATAAAATCAGTAGAAAAAATAGTTAACGAGACTTCTGAAGATGTATTCCTTGACGTTAAATACTTCATAAATAATAGGTTCTATTCATCAGATTACAAGAATGGTAAGAAGTGATACAGTATTGTACCAGTGGTGTTCGTGTTTGTTATGTCATTTTAACAGATCGTTTTGTAAAGTTCTTCATTCTTTTTTTTTAGATACGCAAAAGACTGCAAGAGGTTTCTTGACATTGAAGGCTTTCCGCTTGACTCCCCAAGCTATTGCAATGTATAAGGAGGGCGAGTTTACGCCTGAAGCTTTACGAAATTTGAAAATAGGATATGAGACTTTATTCCACGAAGTCCCTATTGTAATTAAAAATTCGCATCTAACAAACATTCTGCTTTCGGAGCTTGGAGAAATGGTTCCTGAAGAGGAGGGAAACAAATATTTGGACTTAGGAACTGCGTAAGTACTGTATATGAAACATAAAAAAAAACAAAAAAAAAACCGTTATAGTAGGACTGTACCCATAGTGTAGTGTTAATAAATTTTCAGGTTTTTAGGATTTTAAGTAACAATTATGTGTTCTAAACCTTTTCTACATTTTCTCCTCTTCCTCCTCCTATCGCTACTACTACTGCAATCATCATCACTACTACTAATAATAATAATATAAAAACAATAGTGATCTTCATTTGAAATTTTAGAAATTGATTTAAAAAACTGAGTTTTCTTAATTTGTAAATTATTATTCTGTTCTGCCTTTTTAATTATTATTTTTCTTCAAATGGGACAGTCCCGTTTTAATTAAATAATTGAAAGTTGTTTCTTTATGTTCTTTGCATGAAAATAAGGAAATTGCAAGAAGTTCCTCTTTCCCTCACTAGGAAGCAGCGTATGTTAGAAAACATCAGTTACCTACACCTATCTTTAGTTTTGTGAACTCGCTGAGCACAAACTCAAATGTATTATCTTTTATATGTAAGTTTGCAGTATCTGATGCCAGAGTTGAGATCTTAGCACAAGAATAGAAGCGTAAAATTGTGAGCAAGGAAGGTCCCTGTGTATATAATAGTTAATTCCTCATTCTTTTAATTTTTCATTGTTATTGACTTTAGAAGTTAAAATAGTGTATCGTTAATTGATCTACCTGATGCCTTTCAAAAGCAGCGAGGTGTAACATTGAAGTCACTATTAGCAGTTTATGAACATCAGTTGCAACATTGTATTGCTGATATACGAATTTTCTTCCTTGTGTGGGTGGTGTGTACTTTACTTATATATACAGAGAAATTGTATTAAAAATATGAAATATTCATGTCAAGAATTGGTTGTAATTTAGAGTTGATACTTGAATTTATCTAAAAGAATTATGTGGAAGTAATGCAATGTTTCTGGAATATTCTTATCTGTTCCTGTTAAAAGCGATTATAAGTTGGAATACAGCTTGATCTTCGTTAAGTTACAAAACGTTTATTGTATGAAAAATATAGATATGAAGTTATCTGAATAACAAGGTTGTGGAAATATTCGCCATGCGATATTTTCTTTACTGTTGTGTTCTTCCTTTGCTCTGAATATTTTACACAAATATATCAGGTGTTGGTAAAATAGCGCATACAAAGTATATAACCATGTAGGGGACCTGAAATCGAGAAAGAATTCCCTTTAACAAAATTTCGAAAAACGTGTTGTTTCGGAGCTAGTGAGGCATCGTCATAAATGACGACATATCTCGACAAGTACTGATGCAAGAGGTATCGGTTTAGCAATTCACAATTGAAGTTGTACCTAATCCTTCTATTTCAGCAGCCAAGTTATGATTGAGGGGGTTCTGCATAGACAGGGTTTTCGTACGTAAGATTTTCATTGTCAAGAAATTAATATGGTTTAATAGAGTAAATACCTCAAATTCCCCTCTAAGCAGCATATTCTTCAATCATAAACTTTACTGAAATACTATTCTGTAGAATTTCGACTGATTTGCTCAACCAACACGGCTTGTGTCATTATTTGTGGAAATGTAACGTCATTTGTGAAGGTGCCTCGCTAACATTTCATTCCTTTAGTTCCAACTACGCACTTCTAAAAAAAAATTAGTCAATTTTTTTTTGTTTCGAGATGCCCTACATGGTGGTGTACTTTACATTCGCAATTTTTCCAACTCCTGGTATATTACATTCATTACATATCCTACTGCTTTTCATATACCCTCCGCATTGTGTATTTCACGATGATTCCATTGATTTTCATGCGCAGCATCACACTTCGTTATCTTTTACACTCACTTCTGTGACTAATTCTTGGAACTTTTGTAAATTATACTTAAGTTGTAAGAGAACTTATCTCGATTAAAAGAATCTCCAGTACTTACGAGAATATGTAATAACGTAATTGTGTTTGAACTTTTTAAATTGCAGGTCTGTTCTGGAAGGTCAGCTTCGATGTCTGATGGACCGAGTGGATGAACTCAACCAGGAAGCTATTAAGTTCAATCGGTACCAACAGCAAGTTATTCGGCAACAGCAGGATAAGCATCGCTATCAGCAGAAGAGGGTATGTTTTGTGGTTTGTTTCCTTTGTAGCGTTTCCAGTATTGGATTAACTTGTGCATGTAGTTTGATGAAAAGTATATTTAGTGCTGAAGCTAAACTAAAGAAGAAAATATGTTGACATTGTTAATAGCAAGCCTTCCAGAACCAGAGGAAATATGGAAGGAGGAGAAGAAGTGATTAATTTTATCCAGATTAGAATAAATAAAAATAAAGCAAACCCAGAAAAAATTAAACATAAATCTGAACCCCCCTCATACCCCACGTCCCCAAATTCAAGAAACATCACTGTCGGTGAGAGAAACCCACAAATAAAATGATCGATATGTTCACTTTGCAAATGTTTCCAATAACCAACTGCATGGACATTTCTACACTACTCACTAGTTTGATTTGCAAGAATAATAAGAGGATTTAAATTTTCTTAGATTTTTTATAGAAGAGATGCTTGAATGGATTACAAAATCTCGTAAGAAATATTATTGCAGACGTGTAAATTGAAATTAAAAAAAAAAAAAATCAGTCGATAATTTCTTCCAATTGAGATTCAGCATAAAGTACTTATATTTCCTTTAGGTAATAAAAACTCTTCATGCAATCAAACGTGTTCTCATTAGTTTGCAATTCAAATACTTTCTGGCATGAAGGAGGTATCAGAATATTTGATCCTACCCTTACGTGAAACGAAATTTCAAAAATTAATATATATATATATATATATATATATATATATATATATCCCGAGATATGTGGAAAGAAAAGGGGGAGGCATTCATCCAGCAGTGGATAGAAAACGGCTGAATATGATGATGATATACGTATATATAGTTACTATATCGGAACTCCTGAATACTAAGGATAGCGACTACTCGAGACAGAAATAAAACTGAAAATAATACTAATATAATGAAAGACTTAAGATCTGACCCTACGCTATTTAGACTGTCAAACGCAAACTGAAGGAAATCAGATAAGGTCAAAATTGCCTTAAATGTCAGGTGGATTTCAATTAACTTGTCACTTTATAAAAAAAATTTAGGAAAATCTTGCCTTACCTACCTACTTTCAGAACATAAATTATACTGAGCAAGACTTCATCCAAGAAAATAATTACGTTAAAAGAATGATATGCCTGATAGGGAAACAGGACCATTTGATTCACTTTCTATCGTGGGCAATTTCCAGGTACCCAACATTCTTATGTACAGAATGGTCACTGACTGCATTCACCTGATCAAAATTACATACATGTACTCTACTCTTTATTGTAGGATAATTACTACCGCTACTAACAGTTATCAAAAATACCCCCCCCCCCCTTCCCCAAAAAGGACAGAATGGACAGATCTTACCAATTCCATAAAACCACTGCTTCCTTGGCTCATCTGAGAAATAGTTCCCAGTTTAGTTTTTAATCTCAAATCGCCAATCCTCACCGATGATACGAATACTCTCCAAAGAAATATATGGTGTAGTAAAAAGTAATCCATTATTTTTGCATGACATTGAAGGCTTGACTTACCATAGTTAGAATGATCCGATTTAGGTCACATATGCGCCGTTTTGTTCGATACGTTTTGCCATTTGGAAGGTAATATCGTGATGCCTCTCTCATAGAAGCCCTTGTCCCTATTGGCAAAAAATTGACAGTCGATGTTCACAAGCCTCTCTTGAAGCGAATTTTTCACCAGCAAACGTGTTCGCCATGGACAGGAACAGATGGTAATCACTCGGTGCCAGGTCCGGACTATAAGGTGGATGCATAAGAACCTCCCAACCAAGCTCCTGGAGCTTCTGGCGAGTCACTATTGATGTGTGTGGCCTGGCGTTGTCCTGGTGGAATACAATGCCTCTCCTATTGGCCAAAGCTGGGGTTGCTGCCTTCAGACGGTCCAATTGTTGACAGTATAGTTCCGAGTTAAGGGTTTGGCCGTAGGGGTGCAGCTCATAGTAGATAATTCCCTGCCAATCCCACCAAACACACAGCAAAACCTTCCTGGCTTGGGCACCGTTTGCGCCGGCGCACCGCACTTCGACCACGACAGTTTTCGGGTGACGTTGTCGTAAGTGATCCAGTTTTCATCACCAGTCACCAACCACTTCAGAAATGGGTCGCTTTTGTTGCGATTCAGCAGCGATTCGCAGATGGAAATTCGGTCCATGAATTTTTTTTGCGTTAACTCGTGTGGCACCCATACATCAAGCTTCTTTGTGTATCCAGCCTTATGCAAATGGTTCCACACGGTTTTTTGTGCAATGTTTAGCTCTTGGGCTATCGAAACAGTGCTTACATGACGGTCGGACGCGACAATGTCCATGATTTTATCGACATTTTCGACACTTGGCCTTCCAGTGCGTGGTACATCTTTGACGTCAAAATTACGGGAACGGAATCGACGAAACCAAAATTGCGCGTGATGGCTGTTACAGTATCAGGACCATAAACACTATTCACATTTGGAGCCGCCTGGCTTGCGTTTTCGCCTTTATCGAAGAAAAACTGTAAAATATAGCGTATTTTCTCTTTGCTAGTGTCCATTTTGACGCGCGCTCACACAACACTGAGTCAACTCACCACAACTATCTGAACAGTGTTTGTAGTACGCAATCTCATCGTTTGAACGCCATCTCGTTGAACCCGATCGGACTTATACAACGCGAGATACAGATCACTGAAGCCATCTATTGGCAAAATAATGGACTACTTTTTACTACACCAGATATTCAAATATCCCATTCAAGCCACAATACATTACTCTTGTATGATATGGACATACGTGTTTAACAGCCCACTCGGCGTTCAACTTTCGTTGCTGAATTAGACTTCATATTGAGGATTACACACAAATTCCTCTCCAACTATAACTACTTCCCCACCATTCGATAGACAAAATTGATCTAACAAGTCAGAGCAAAACCCCGCGTTCACAGAAAATTAATTCACAAAAGTGCCTGTAGATTGCACAAACATAGCTACAGCAAAAGTGTTTGACCGTGATACTAATGAGAGAAGATGAGTCATAGCTTAAAGATTCAGTTCTAACAAGAAAGAGAGTTTTTTTTTTAAATAATTATTTAAGAACACATTTGTTTCAAACTAATTTTGGTAACAACGGAGAAAAGTTGTTACACAACATGCATTTAATTCATTCACCTCACGAGCTTCATAAGGTGACAAACACAGTTTTTTTCCTTTAATAAGCCTTAGGTGACTCCTTACAGTATTCCTAGTTCCTTGAGCGGAAAGAAAGGTACACCGCAGAGAACCGAAGTAAAATAGGAATGAACCATCAGTAAGTTTTCATATGTGTTGCCATGGGCTTCATGGTGATTGTCTTTGTGTCACGAAAACCCACGATGTTAGTTTTTTCTGAGCTTAGACTCAGCTGTCTGCTTCTAGAGAGTTTGAAGCATAGGCGTGTCTGTTTTGGCGTTGTAAGATTCTTCTGAAGTGCGTAGTTTTTTTCATCAGAAAATACTGCTGTGTTCGACGGCGTATCTATTCTGCTCACGTTTTAGGAATTACCCAGTACATCACCAGTAGGCTCTTAAATATACAGGACATCGAGGAAGGCGAAACAAGTATTTCATTTTGGATATGTTAATGTGGAGATTTGTCCATGTTGTCTGAAACTGATTGTAAGTCTTTTTACCATGTCACTCATTGTGTGTATTCGTTCTTTGCTCCAACTTACTCGTAGCACAACATGCTGCATGTAATACTGACGTTTTGCATAGTAGTTACGAAATTTATACATAATTAACTAGATCAGATGTGAATTAATTCTGATATGAATGCTGTCAGCGAGTAGAATTAGGTTAGCGAAGAAGTGAAACACCGAAGTTAATTCTACAAACGAATAAAACGTCTGCTGTTATTTTTTATAAAAGATATTGGAGCCTGTTGACACGTAAGTACAGGAAGCATTGTTTTGATTGCACAATCTCCTTACGCAGTCTGGTTATGTTCAAATTAATTGGGATAAGTTTGTTAACATGGTAGACGTAATCGATCTGTAATCGTAAACTTACAGTTTGGCTCAGTATATTTACTCCAAGGGGAAGTAGTTGTATTTTTAGTTAGGTAAACATAGCAGAAGAGTATGTATGTATGTTTGACATTGTCATGCTATTCTTTTATGCGTTCGAAGAGTTTCCTGTAAAAACTTAATCTTCGAATTCGATTCTGTGATATACTTTTAGTAATGTAAATACGTTTGGTGAGCTAATGATTACGCTTTCATGTTGTATAGGGAATTTTGTGGAAATTAGGTTTCAAAAATATAGGTACTTTTGGGAAGGTGGCTGTATGGAAGAATATATTTATACGGTGTGTGTTTTGTGTCCTCGGTGGACGTTCGAGATCTGTAAGTTATAAAGCCGGTCGATTAAGTAAAAAATTATACAAAATTGTCAATTATGATTATATTAAATATGTGATATTCTCAAATGTTTTTATGCTTCATGTGTATTTTACGAAGGATATATTTTGAAATCAAAATGTTTTCTGTTGTTTCTGCAGGCACAAGAAAATGCAGCTAGGCAGGCTAAAGGGGAACCACCGCTGCCTGAGGAGGATTTGAATAAGCTCTTCCGTCCAATACCTGTTCCGCATCGTTTGAATCCAATGATAGTCGCCGGACAAATATCAACTTACAGCCAACATATATCTGAATTCTGTTCGCAGTCGCTTGCTAAACTCTACATAACTCAATCTTTGCAGAACGCTAAACAAGGCAAGTCTCCCACATGAAGAGTAGTTAGTTAACTTGTACATCAGTTTTGAATATGTGCTGAGCTCTGTACCAAATATACACGATTTCTGAGAAAAATACATATAAATCCAAAATATTTGCGGCGTTTGAAATTTCAGTCTATTTCCTTCCCTTCTTCCTAACATTTTACGTAAATGGGGAATGATGGGAATATTGAAGATGATGGAAAGAACGAACATTGGTAGTTTGCAAGTTGTATAGTTGTATACATCATTAATGAAACGGATCTACATTTTTTTAAAAATAATAGTTAATGAATATAAAGCAAATTTAGTAAAATTATAACACAATTTAAGTGCAGAAAATCGATACAAACCCAGTAATAGTGCAGAAATAAGAAGATTGTCATTTATAACAAACCGTAGGAAGAAATTATAGTATTCCTCTTAACTGAAAAATAATAACTTCTGCAAAAGTCCTTTTCGCCTTTTACCTGAAGGCTTTGTCAGCGCACCAACAAATGCAAGTAATGTGAACCGATGACCAGTGTGTGAAGAAAACAGATTTTGTACTGTGCTTGTTAGCTGAAATGTTAGATCTATCTATCTTCAACTTTCACATCTGTAACCGAAGTGTAAAGTTTTGAACCACACTCAAATGGAATATTACTGAAAATTGTATACATGTTGATCAACATGTGCGTGGATATTAGAAGATTTATTTTACGTTCATGTTTGTCAAATTAACTTAACTTGTTCTATGGAATTATAAGTAAACACAAGATTGAAGTTTTTTTTAAAAAAAGTATCGGTCTAAGGAGAAACAAATGTTAATTTGCTTTTTTTTTTAAGTATCGAAGCATGTCCTCTATCAAGAGAACCCAAGCTTGTGAATTTCAAGGAAAGAGGCTTTAAGTTCAGCAAACAATATTGAACAGTCTAAGAAAGCGTTTCCTATCATTTTAAATAGGCCAAAATTAAATACAAATAGGGAAAAATCTGCATATAGATTGGGCTTCCTTAGTAGAAGAGATACTTAGGAAACGCAAACCTTAACATTTTTCTTTCTTAGATCGTTACCTTTGTCATAAAACATATTTCTAGTTAGACAAAAAGTACATATTTATTAATCAAATAATTCTACAGTACACGTTAATTATATAAACTTATACATACATCCAATCATATTCACGCACATGTTGATCAACATGTCAATACTCAGTACATTGTTTGGACCTGAGCCTGAGATGCCTAAAGCCTATAAATAAATTCAAAATCCATGCAGATGTTCATCAATACGTAGACAGTTTTCATTAGTATTCCATTTGAGTGTGATTCAGTGCCTTATGACTTGGCTACAGTTGAAGCTATATCTTCAATCATTTAAACAACACGGTGTAAAATCTGTTACCATTCTTTTCACATTTTATTTGCATTTCAAATTCCACAAAAAAGTGCAAAAGTGGTGCTGACCGTTCCCCTGGGAGGTTATTGCCATCTATTCCCAAAATACAATTAAATTCGTGTTTTATCATTGTTGTGGTGGTTGAAGCATCCTTGAACATTTTGAGTGCCGCCGGATACGCTGTTCAAAAATGTTTCGAAGTCTGCTTAAATGAATTGTCAAATATATTGCTATGGTGCCATGAATATGGTTTCCTAGTTCTAAATGTATGCAAATTATTCTAATTTCAAGGCTAATGGTTTGGTAGAGCATATACTAATGATTAGCATTGTCTGATTTATAGTATCCAGATTGAAATTATGAATTTCATACATTATGAATCGGTGAGGAAAGTATGGTGTAGACAGAAGCAGAGATTGCAATTCAATGTACTTGCAAAGTATATCATTAGTGTAGCAGCTAAATGTGTGTATCGGTGTGCTGTTCTTGTCACTGCTCAGATTACTACCATTTCAAAGCAGTGATAAACAAAGAGCAATACAGTGGACGGTACGTACCTTTTAAGTTTCGAAGTAATCTCCATCAGCATCCAACACCTTTGCCAGCGTTCCTGCAGCTGCACAATACCCTAGTGATAAAATTCTGCGGCCATCGAGGCAAGGAAGTTCGTGAGTGCGTTCCGCAGATCTCGCTCATTGGCGAAGGATATCCCACGGAGGTGGTTGTCGAGGGAATGAAACAGATTGTAATCTATTGGCGCAAGGTCCGGTGATTATGGTGTATGGCCCCAGCCAAGTTGCTGAAGGGTCTCCTAGGTCGTCTTTGCCACATGTGGCTTGGAATTGTAGTGCAGGACAAGCACACCCTTGCGATTCACCATATGCAACTGCTGTGAGTAGAGATCAGCAGTGATGGTCTGACCAGGTGGAAGGAGCTCGTAATTGCACCACTTGGCGACAAGTCCACCATACAGAGAGCATAACCTTTTGTGGGTGCAGAGGTGGTCTTGAGATGTGAGGAACAGGGTTACATGGCGACAACCAATGTCTGGTACGCTTGGGAGTGTCACCAGTGAGCAAGCGATCAAATATGGGTGTGTTCAGGTGCCGAGTGAGCAAGGACAAACAGGCTGTCACTCGTTGTTCCTTGTTGGCTGCCGACGATGTGTGGGGTACCCACTTGCTTAACCTATATGACTTCCCTATCCCATACAAATGAAGTCTGACTGTTTCAGCGGAAACATGGAACCTTTCTGCAAGTTCATCACACGTTAGACCACTGTCCTCCTCGATGGCTGCTTTCAGGGCCTCGTTATCCAACACATGAGGTCGTCCTTTGCGAGGTTCATCAGCAAGGCTCACATCTCCCAAACGGACTTTCTGGAACCGATGCCTGGCGGTGCGTTCATTCACGGCATTCTCACCAACTGCTTGGTATATGCGGCAGCTGACAAACCCACTTTAAAGTCATACAACAAACACACGCGAAGAAGCTGTTTCTATACCTCCATTTCTCTTTTACACTGGACGAGCACCATACCTGTATTACTGAAGGTCGATGATCAGACTAACTCCCGATCGCTTAGCAGGCACGTGTGTAATTTCGTTTCCTCTGTGTGAGTGTATGATTAATGGGTCGTCAAAAACGGCAAAAACATTTTTGGTTACCTTGTACGACGACAGTTAAAGAAAAACTTGGATGAAAAGTTAACCTTTGTTTCCAAGAAACAGGGGGCAATTTGGGCCACGAGTAAACAGTGAAGTCAACAGGTTAAGCGATACTTTGGAGAAGATGATGAAGGATTACAGCAAAAAGTGGTAAAGTGGGGAAGTGTACTTTTTGAACCTTTAAAGGAAGTATTAGCTGCTACTCTTGACAATGGGGAGTCGTAACTCAGGCGGTAGAGCGTCTGACCACAAATTGGGCGGCCCAGATTGAAATCCCTGCCAGAACACTGGAAAAGTTTCTTTAGCGCGCACACGCCCTACCAAATTGAGTACCAGAGTGTTGGACATCTTGGAAGATGAAGATGGTCGAGCATGGGGCTACCACCGCACCTAACTTCGTGGCGTAGATCGAGAATAAGTTGAGCGCTATCTCCACATTCCCCACCGCGTGCCGTTCACAGCGCGTGCGCATTGCAGAGAGGATACTTTTTATTTATTTATTATCCCGCTTAAAGATGAAACACTTCTCAGTCAGTTCCAGATAAAGTAATGATACTGAAAATGATACAACCGAAAACTACTTCCTACGTCCAGCCTCTTTATTTGTATTTCTTTAGACAGTACAAACTCTTACTTCAACCGAGCGCCGTAGCTCAGTGGTAGAGCGTTGGCGTAGTATTCGGGAGGTCATGGGTTTGATCTCTGCGGCCGACTATCCTGACTGAGGTTTCTCCAGGTTTTTTTCTGTCACACCAGGCAAATGCTGGGATGGAACCTTCTATATGGGTCGACACCTTCCCGAATTATTTTCCTTCCCCTATCTCGGCCTGAGCCTTAGATGCCTAAATACCGTAAAAATTCAAATTCAAACTCTACTTCAAAAGAATCGTTGAATTCGATGGACTTCTACTGGATCAAATCGAAACAAAACTCTATGACAGAGAATTCAACATAAAGTTGTATTCCGTATTGAGACAGCGTTAAAAAAACTATTTTCATACAATTAATATTAAAGAGTGAAAAGTATGAGACTGGACCGGGGATCGAACCTGGGACCTTTGGGTTACCGTCCCAGTGCGCTATAACCACTGCGCCACCCATTCGACTCGCTTCTCAATCACACACACACACCTTCCATTCTTGATGTCGATGTTCTCTCTCGAATACAGTTATTATCGGATTATGAGATACACAAGCAACTCAACACTACAACCCAAGCACTCACAATAAAATGTCATTTGAAATACTGGCAGGTTGATACGGCTCCATACCCGCATTATTCGACCTGACACAAGTCCGTGGGGTCTCCGGTTCAATCACGCTTCCTGCCATGTGGGTTTCGTGGTTTACAAACATCGTTTGTATGGGTTTTCTCGAGGTTCTCCTATTTTCTCCCACTTTCTTCATTTCACCAATTCTGTTATCACCATCCATTCGGTCTGAGCCAAAGTTGCTTAAAGGCCTCCAATAAAGCTCAATTCAGTTCGTTATAACTCAATATGTCGTTAATAAAGGGTTAGTAACTTTAACCTCTCATGTGATAACGACTTGTTACACTGCAAACAATTTTTAAAAATAATGCCACAATTTGAAATCTATTTTTTATGGATTTTAGACATCTATGACTCAGGCCTTGATAAAGCACGGGAAAGGATGCTGGAAGGAGTCGGCGAAGGCCTAAGGTTAAGGTGCCTTCTGCCTAATGTGACGGAGGGAGAAATTCTCAGTCAGGATGGTCAGCTGCTGGAATCGAACCCAGGATCCCTTGAAGTCGAAGTCAATACTCTACCAACTGAGCTTCGGTCGCTCGGTGCTGCCAGAAAAAAAAATAGACAAAACCTTTGCATGGAAATTTGCGTTAGGTTGAGTAATAAAGCCATGGTCACACATCAACTTGCTTGTGTATTTCACAACCCGACGAAAAACGATATGGTAATATCTGCTTTGTGCAGACGTTTTGCAGCCAGTGATTTGTTATGCATGACAGGAGGTAAATACAATGTACGGTAGAAGGGAATTATGTTTTATAGTGTCACAGAAATGGCTTTCTGTTTCGATCACTTCATTGACAAGGCTCTCATTCATCCATATATTAAAATTATTTTTATTTGACCTCCTACTGCCTTTGTAATCTGTTAAAAAAAACTTTTGTTTAAAAATGTTAAAATTAGTTTCCTAACAATTTTAAACATGCAATAGCGACAAAATTTGAACACTGTAAACAATCTCTTTACTGGTTAGTAGATAGTAGTACAGCCTGTGTAATATATGCTTATCACCACGGACTTCCTCGTTGCAAAGTTGTTACAAAAAGTTCGTTTTGCTCGGTTTGTGGTGTTCGAATTCAAACACCTTGCAATTCTTTAAGTACCGTTGGTACATTCTTTAAAAAAAGCATGTAATGATGTACAGTTATTGAATAAGAAAAACAGATTAGGTAAGTGGATTTTTCCTGAGATTTTTCTATTAAACTTTGCGGTGGCACGCCAATTTTTCTACCTAAAGAATCGCGGAGCTTTAAGGAAGCCTTTGAAGAGCCTCAGAACACCCAGGAGCGCGCTTTGAGAATCGCTCTTCTAATATACTCATCATTTAATTGACAACGGTCAAAAGAAATACTTTTACACAGAGAAGTTGATACGGAGCTTCACTGGATATGTAATGAGGGATACACTATATCCCTCAATAGAAATACAATGTGCCCTCTCAAGAAAAAGAAACCAAGATAAAATGTGTTATAAATAGAAGGGTTATAAATATGAACTCGGGGAAACAGGTTCTGTTACAGAACTAACGGATCTTCAATTAATACAGTATATTTATAATGGGTAAAATTGAAATTTTAAAATAATTTATATATATAATCGATTGCTATTTTCAAAATGATGTCCATAATTGTCTGACTTCTGTTAATAATGAGTAAAGAAATTCTAGAGGAATTACTTTATTACTGTTAATAGTTTCTACTGTTACTTATATTACTTATACAAAGTGTTAAGTTCTAACACAAAGTAATTTTATCATGCTCAATTTCCAAAAAATAAAAGAAAAAAAAACTTTCTGTTGAATTACTCATTGATTTACAACGAAATATAGACGTTGAGTAGACCACACACTTGCAAAATTAAGTAAAATGAAAAAAAAAAAAAATAAAACAAGCAATCTCCTTTAAAACGAAATAAAAAGCTGCTGCGTAAGAAGTTAGGAGATTATAGGGCTCTGGATGTTATATTGAAGATGTTATTTTGTCTCTCTATTTCTCTACTTCTTCAGTGCAATGTTGATGATTGCAGCATCGTATTTTGCAATTCCTTAATCATGTCGATTATACTTTCTATTAATTCACATTTCTCTCCGCATATTTTATTAATTATACATATCCTTCGACATCCCCGACGAATCCATTTGATAGGGTATAAAAATCATTGCCTTACATTACAGACAACTTACGGCGATCTACTTGCGCTGAAGATGATTGAGCTTGTCTGTCCTCTTGTTTCATGTTTGGTCATGATTCAGTCATTTTCAGTAATTTGTCCAGTTACAAAAAAGAGGCAACTTCTTGGCCAATGTCCATTTCACTAGTTTGTTCCTTTTGACATCAAATACGAAGATCATCGCCGCCCAATGACAAATATCGTAGTAATGGTTTCTGTCTCGGGTGACTGGATGGATCTTCACAACTATCCTCCCAGTAGCTGTGGTCCATTCAACAAATATCAGCAGCGAGACAGGTCCATAGTTCAGTACAGTGCATCCGACGAAAATCATCCTTCGTAACTGGCATGTTGACTCTTCTACCATGACAGTCAATGCCATCTAAATCAATTGCGTTTTCATTTACGCTGAAAAAGACGAGTTCCAATTTCTCAGCAAACACAAAAGGCATCATTTGGTCATCAAAATGTGTGTAGCAGAAGCTTGGTAAAACAAAGCTTTCCCATGACTTGTAATAGTGTCTGACCTCGTATTGTCATCATAACTGTTCTTGACGAAATCGGTCGATTTACATGTAATATTCTTTTTAAGGTTAGTTGTAGAAGCTTCTTTATCCTTCTTTTCTGTAGTGTATGGGCCATCTGTTAAGTAGTTGTTCAGTAATTCGTCGGTAACTGAAAGTTGCTTGCAGGTAGTCTGTTCTTTATTGTTTGCTACTTTGCTGTTGTGGAATGCATTCCCCACCTGCTTCTCTTCACTTTACACAGTGTTCTAAATCTGCTACTAAACCATCTTTCACACCGACGTATCCATTGTTGAATGTCTTTATCTTCGCTTGATTCTGTGGAACTTGCCGAAGATCTAGTACTTTGGTTTCTTGATATAGGGAGAGATACTGGTGGTAAAACTTGTGAATTAGAAATTCGAGAGGTCCGTCGTTTTAAAAGATGCTCTTTTCCTCATTTTGCTGGCTCAGTAATTTTCACTTCCGTCCATTTAGAGTAAATCTTTTCGTGCATCTGTTGCTTGGAAGCGGCGTTTCTAAATATTAATCGATTGCCATTGTTAGAAATGTTATTTCTGTTAATTGTAATGTATTTATTGTTCAATTAAAATGTTATGTTCATTGTGTGTGAGAGATTCATTAATGATTGGTGTATTTACGTGGGTAAAAGTCGTCAATTCTCGAGGGGATTTCACAGTAGTGTGAGGGATGGAACAGTGAGTTTGGTTTTCATTCTCCAAGTAACAATCAGAGTTTCGATTATTACTGTTATTTTCATTCGAACATCTTACACTTAATAAGTTTCGACCGGTCGTCTTGCGTCGAAATTGAAAATATGGGATCCTTCAATACCCTACATGGCAGTGGACGTCCAAAAAAAGAACTTTCAAGGACCCTTAGGATACTGATCAGATTCTCAAAATACGAAGTATTAAATAAATATAGTGCCTTATGATTATGACTGTATTAAAGCAATGTGAACTTTACATTACTCCTCCTTGTGATTTGTGAGGGTCCTAAAGTAGGCATGCTTATATTTTAACTTCAGCATTGTCCTTACGTTGGTCAAAATTACTAACTTTGGAAGACCGGCAATACCCTAACGCTAACAGTAGTAGCAAAAGTGGATTAAGTGGTCTTCTTTACTCTTCCAAGATAAAAGGGCTGGCGTGGGGCCACCCGGGAATTCTACTGTGGGTAGGTATTAATAAATAGATGCCAAATGTAAAGCGAAGTGCAGTAGCATGTTCGGTGTATTAGGTTAGGCTAGAACAGCATGACGCCTTCATGAAAACACATAGCTACATAAAGATGCAACGAGTCGAAATGAACCCTTCACCATCCCCACCTGTTTACCCATCAAGGAGATGACCAGTCGCTATTTTGAAACCTTTTGTTCGTTGTGTAATAGGGGCACTCTTACTATAAAATATGTTTTCAGATTCTAGCTCCAGAAACTTTGGAGAAGTGCTATGTTCAGAAAGAAATAGAAAGTAAAAACAAAAAAAAAGTGAGCGCATATTCTATCGTTATGGCATGTAGAAGTTCACAGAAATCTAGCAAACCATTGTAAAGTTAACAACATTAAAATTATAATGATGCAGGTAAAATACGATTCAGCGCAATCCCCTCTATCAACGTAGGAAATTGGGTTCGATTTTGTGTAATCGTTTTCACGGGATGAAGGAATACTTGTTGAGTAGGATACTTTCGAGATTATTTCGTCAATATATATTTTAGCAAAACAAATTATAATACAATAAATGTAAGTGAACTCCATATTTCAAACCGTATCTTTGACAGTGAATACTAACTTCTTACAGTATTTTTTAAATTTTTAACTTAAATATCGAGAATTATCCTAAACCCAATTTACTAAGACACGAAATATAGTAAAAGCAACCATCTCTTGGAGTTTTTCTTCTTGTAATCCGTTACAGGTCCAATTTGTTAATAAGTAAGAATGACTGGCTAGAGATTACCAATACTTGTAGTACCATCCAACGTCTACTAAAGTATTTCACTGCTATGAATCATAACTAGAAATACTGTTGTAAATTTGGTCTTGGAATATACGCTGTCTTATAACATGTCGGACCAATGTTTTTTCTTAGAACATGCTTCATTATGCTTCTACGCTGGGATGGGTACACGCCATGTACCCGCGTCACCCTTCACTTCACCCTTGATCACGACGACTAGTCAGCCATCTGGATAAAGACAACTACAAACAAAAAAGTAGTCATGATCGGGTAGCCGTGCGGTCTAAGGCGTTAGCCCAACGACTTGAAGGTCCCAGGTTCGAATCCCGGCATGGGTGTTTGTGGATTTTAACTGGCTGTAAATCGGCGAATCGTAACGGGTCGAAGTTAAAAGTTACTAGACTGGCCCATATAAGTTAAAGTTTACCAAACAAAAGTAGCTAAATTGAACATGTGTTAAAATCTTGCATGTACAGTATGTATACGTAGTTCCTTATGTATAGTATGTATATCCTCCACTGGCTACTGCTTTGAATTCTATTAATTAGGCCATTCCGTTCAGTTTTGAGTACAGCTTTCCTTACAACGCCGAGAACTTGCCAACGATTAGTTAGCGTTGAAATAAATAGAATACAAAGAAAAATCAAGCTGATGAATACAGTTTTTAAATCTAGAAGAAGACCTAGGATTGCCAAAATAAAACCATACACTAAACTGTTATTTCCTAGTCATTACCGGAATGATCCTGCATTATTGGCATTGAATCCTCGAGCTCATCTAGAAAATCCTTAGCAAGGAAACCTTTCAAGTTTAATAAAACCTTTGGTAAACTTTATTTTATATGGGCCAGTCTAGTAACTTTAAACTTTGGCCCGTCACGATAGTTCATATACATCTATTTAAAATCCACAAACACGCCCCTGCCGGGACTCGAATCCGGGACCTTCGAGTCGTTGGCCTTAGATTTCAAGCTTACTGTTTTGGATGCATTCCAGAATTGCGCCTTGAAAACACAAGTCTTGTCAAAAGCTGTTAAAACTAGTGAATGGTTTTCTTGGATCTGTAGGTGAATGCTGTTGATTTTTGGAGATATCTCAATCAAATATTAAGTTTAAACAATCACAGTCCAATGTTTATCCGTAGCCGAAATTATGATCAGTAAAATAAATGAACACTTTTTAGCTAAGTTCAAGCACACTGACATTTTTCTTCAAGACAATTATGCACTTCTGAAACAGTATGTATGTCCTGATATTTTCCATTTCTTCGAAAGAGATTTTGAATAGTCGTGCGTTAAGGAGTTGGCACTTTGTTTTCATACCATTATCTAAGTCAATAACAGGATTAAAGTCCATCTCTCAAGTCGAAAACAACCCATCTTTCCGTTACCTACATATCAAGGGGCATAAAAGTTAATTATGACTAATACAATCAAAAGACGTGATTTAAGGAAGTCCGACAATAGAGGTGCTTGGGTTCGAACACTCGAAGATGGTTCATTGAATTGTGGGGAGAGACATTCAGGGACTTCTTAAACAATAATTGTTGTTG
Source organism: Lepisma saccharinum (assembly GCA_022664845.1). NCBI lineage: Eukaryota > Metazoa > Arthropoda > Insecta > Zygentoma > Lepismatidae > Lepisma > Lepisma saccharinum. Next base: position 59,862 of record JAGDQP010008254.1, read on the forward strand.
CGCTGATATCAAGTCTTCAGGTAGAGGCGAAAAGTGCTTCCGCAGAATTTCCGTTAAGTGGACGACTACAATTAATATTTGAGGTACTTATTTTTAAAAACACGTTCGTTAGTAGATGTTTTGTCGTCTGAAGTTTGTACGTAGTTTTGCGACAGTTTCAGGAACAATAACGTATTGATTGCTTGTAGTTGAAGTAAATTTCAGAACAAAAATTATTATCGCCATTCAATTGCATCTTCACATATTTTACAACCTATAACTTCACGTCACTACCTCAGTTACTCGGTCCGTAGAAGGAATGAACAGCTACGCTTTAATATATGTGTAATCCATTCTCTTAGATCGTCAAGACTTGAGATAAGAAAGCTGATAGATACATATGAGTAATCCTCGTTTTCTATTTTGACAAATGTATGTGTTTTTCTCCTTCCATCACATACGTCCGTAGGAGGAATGGATCATTATATCGTTGCAATATCTATGCAGACCCTTCACTTGATTTGTAAACGGTAGAAAACATAACCAGTTTAGGATTTTTAGCATTCGACCAAGATATGACATTTGACAAGGCAGTTTTCAAGAAGTTCCTTATCTTGAAAAGACATCTATCGAAATATAACATTACATTCTCATTATAGACTTGCGGTCCACATTTTCAGCGAATGGGCTTTACTTTCGGGCATTTTCCTAGTGACTGAGTTTCTCAGTAGATCGTTACAAGTCAAATCATCACTGCTTCCAACTCGACCATCTCAGATATACATAAAATGTTGTTTGTTAGCGTAGGTGATTGGTGGTGTGTATGACGTAATTGTGGAATGAAGAGGTGTTCTTAAACATCTGACTGTTTTTATTTGGTAACCTATAGCTGTTAAATTTTTAACGTAATATGTGAATGATATGATGTGACTGAATCGGTGTAACAGATATTTTTTTAACAGTGGTAAAAGGGCTATAGTAGATTACTATTGCAGGATTGACACAATGCAGTTAAAAAATCATTAAACCAAGCAAATAGAAAAGAAGGAAATTTTAACCAATACGTAAAATTACCAGGTTATCCTAAAATCACGTTTAGTTTGAAGTAGGTTTCAACAGGTACCACATAAGACTATGGAAAAACATTTACAGAATTTAAAAGCTACTACACAGATAGCATGAATTCTTCGGATGTGTAGGAGATTTCCTGCGACTGGGATTCATCGTATATTGGTATGACAAAATGGAATCTAAGAATTACTGTTCAGGAGCATGAAAGAGAGGCTAACAGAGCAAAGTCAACCTCAGGTTGATCCAAAACACCATATCACCTCGTCCCGTATATTATTTAAAGGAGTTTTACACATCGATAGATTTTTTAAAGAAGCTTGCTGCATTATCACTTGTCCATTCCTCAGTACTGATAAAAGGTATTATTAATAAAACATGGTTTCCTTTTTTAGGCATCTTATTACCTATTTTTTTTAAGACCCTTCGAACACACATTCGACTGTCTTTTCTTTCAGTATTTCTCACGGCTTTTACAATGTTTTCCACTCCCGTTAGACCAGTCCAATCACATCATGTCATTCACATATTACTTTATAAATTAAGGACCAATAGGTTACCAAATAAAAGTAGTGTCCCAAAAGTTACAAAACTCGCACTTTCACAGTACGTAATTATTAAACTAAAACACATAGAGACATGGTTCTTGCACGAAGTGTAGCTCTGTATATTGGGAAGTGTTAAAGATATTAACAAGCGAAAATTCAACATCAGTCGGGCACGGTTGTAAAAAATGTTGCCGGAGTCGGAGACATTTTTTTTTTTTACAAACTTTATATATTTCCGAGAAAAAAAAATGTAACTCCTTGGAACATTTCTCGCTGCTGTTAGGAAGTCTGCATGACTGTTCATCGAACATGACAAAGAAAATCCTAAACTGAAAGCTTACGAGCTTTCTACATGAGTATTAGTGATTTATTCCGAAAGTGTAATTTTTGCAATATTAGAATGGACCCTGGTAACACTTGGTGGGGAGTGATATTGGGGTGTGTGTTTTACCTAGTCAAGTTTTTTTATGCCATTTTGAACGAAAAGGAATGATGTCGAAAATGTGTAGAAAAATTTGACAACTTCACTACACCAAGCAACCGTGAAATTTAAAGAGCGAGTTCTGAATGTCAGTCATTAATTACATGGAAATTATGAAAGGAGGGAGAACTGATTTTCCATTTTTCTCAGCGCGTTGGCTTAGCATTCAGGAGGTCCTGGGATCGATCCCAGCGACCGACTATCCTGACTGAGGTTTTTCCAGGGTTTTCCCTGAGTCATACCAAGCAGATGCTGGGATAATACCTACAAAAATAGGCTCTGATACCTTCCAACATCCTCTCCCCCGCCTTATCCCGACTTGAGCCTAAGATGCCTAAAGTCCTTAAAATATATTCAATCAGTGCAGTTGGAACTTTTAGAGACGGATGAAACTTAGATATTTAGCATTTGATTGAAATTGCTGCACTTTTTAGCTACTCTATAGGGTGATTCCACTCCAACCGAAGATTATACCTTGGGCTTCAGAATGTGATGCTATTTGGTGGATGGGTAGAAGTCAGTCTGAAACTATCTTGTTCCAAGCTATTTCTTAAAAATAAAAAAAAAAGTATTGTTGCATGTGTCATTGAGTTTTTTCAGAATTGTAGCGTGAGTGCTTATTTAAAATGAGTTGAGCGCTCCACAAGAAGACAGGTGATTTCAGATTTTGTTCTTAAGGTACTTTTTTGTTTTAACGGCGTTATGATTTTTAATGTTTATGGTACATACCCCTGGTAGGTACAAAGTGATCAAAAATCTCGTAACCATTATAAAATCGAACTAAGTTTTGCATGGTAAAATTGGGCATTATACAGACCTGTTATGTGTAGGAAAAACATCTTTTTAAGTGGGAATCGGACAGCTGCTATCTTGAATTCGTTCAGGTTTTTTTTTTTAAATCGGGAATGGGATCACGTGATTCGCGAAGTTCGGCTAGAGTTTTATGAGGAATGCAATGTTGTAATGGTTTTCAACTTTAACCTGTGAAAAGTTCTGAAGTAATGAATTAAAAATTTCTCACCTGTGAAAAGTCACGAAGGAATAGAACTAATCAATTTCTCAAATCTTCAGAAGGAGAAATTGGGTAGATTTATTCCTTCATAACTTTTCACGGGTTAAACTTAGGCTAAAACAATTCGAGCATTTATTCCTCGTAAAAGTCTAGTCTAGCCAAAATGGTGGCTTGGTTGAGACTCAAAAAGATGGTTGCCCCTAGGCATGTTATACCCAACTTTGCCCTGCATGAAGAAAGAACGGGTTTCAGATTACCAGGGCTCGACCGGAGATACCAAGCTACAACTTCGGGTTGAATTTGAGTGGAATTAACCTGTAGGTACTTCTATTTTTGTAAATTCTGTCTGTCACGCAGTGTAACCTCTGAGTGAAAACGGCTTGAAAAGAACGGATTTCAGGTTCGGAATCAGCGACATCAATATAGTTTGCCGTTTCCAATTTAGTCAGGAGCCTATGGTGACCTTTGACTTCCAAGGTAACGAGGTCAAAACAGAGAAATTGACAGTTATGAGGTTCCTAACTTCATTGCTACAGTTGAAATCAAGAAACCAATCGCAAGATGAATTTAGTTACGTTAATGGTATTTCCGACTTCGAGTAACAAAGTTTTTGGTCGCACCTGTTTGCTCTTGCAAAATGAATGTTTTCCAAAGGGCAAGAATAGCAGTGGCGAAGGAAAAGAAGAAACCTCTTTTTTTGTGGAACGATGAACAAAGAGTTGAGGGCAAGATTGAATACAAATTTTGTATAGAGTATATTATGAAGCAAAAAAAAAAAAAAAAAAAAAAA
>JAGDQP010008255.1:0-12696 GCA_022664845.1 Lepisma saccharinum
AATTTGTATTATAATACGGACTTGTTGGAGCCAGCTTGACCTTAATCTAAGTACCACCCCATCACTCATGGTGAATGAGAAAAGCACAATATATATCAAAGTTGATATTAAAATCGTTGCATTATCTGCTAATTTTTTCTGACAACTATCCGAAATATTGCATTCCGGAACCTTCTTTGTATTGCGCCATTTTAGTAACTACTGACTCCAGCCCGTCTCGATTGTATCTAACACGCACGCCCCAGCAATGATTCGAACCCAACGCTGTCGTGTCATGTCAAACCACACGGGCACCGCGGTCGAAACACATAGGAACGTAATAGTTCGTTTGTAGACTACGTGAAGCTTTTCAATTTGTGACTCTTCGTTACCCGCCCTCAATTTTTCTTTCTGCATAAAAATTAAATATTTCCTTAACCTATTTGCAGATCGTCATGTTCACATTCTAATTACTTGTGCGTGTGACAGAACATGCAGTATTAGTATTTTTCATTACAGTTAATTACTTAAAACTTTAAGGTTGCTAAATGAACATTGGAAAGATTCGACTTTGTGTATGCCTTGACTTTTTTATAAATCTATCTTTTGATTTAATGTCCCTCGCAACTGAACAACATAGAACAGTGCAAGCTATGTATCAGTACTAATGTTCATTAACTGGGTCAGATCTCTTACATAGTCGATTACAACATTCTCATTTTCCGCCCCGAATTAAGACATTTACTGGGGTTCTTTAATTTTAGTGTTTATGCAGGATATATCATCAAATATACTTGAATTAAGAAGCAACACATTTTGGTCTCGAAAGTCACATTAAAACGAATCAGAAATCACTGTGTTCACCACGAGAACCCTCTTAATTGAATTAATTTATTTTAACGCCTTTAGGCAACTACGGCTTAGTCCGTATGATGGAGTGAAGGAAGTGGGAGCACCCCGAGAAAAGCAACGCACACGGTGTTTGTCCACCACAAAGCACACATGGCAGGAGCAGGGATCGATCTGGCAAACCCTAGCACCAAAGGTAAGAGTTCTAAAAACTAAGCCACCTTGGTCCCAAGGGAACTCTGCTAGATGCGTATACCGATCACTTTTTTTCTCCTTAGTTGGCTTGTTTGGCTGTCTAGCCAATGAGTTAGTTTACTAGGCCAGCACGAACATGTGTTCCGTAAGAAAAGAAGTAATTTTAAGTACTGGACTTTTTAACGTCCAATTACTCTTTAAATAACATTCACCTATGAGGAAATAATACTGAACAAAAAATACTTAAACACGCTGTTATTCATAGTACCCCTACCATCCCCTTTGTTCTCTCAGTTCTTTTTTTGTGTGTGTGTGTGTGTGTTTAAGTTACTAGAATGGTCCATTCCAATTCCTACACGAAAACTCATTAAACTCATCTCTTGGAAACTATAAACTAGCACAAAATCAAAAATCGCCATTAAGAATATTCTTGGGAACCGAATCGGAAGTACTGTTACCCTTGGGCTCAAATTTAACGGTTGAAGATTCTTAGTCCCCTTCTCTGAATACCAAGAAAATTTAAGCATCATTATTATTGTTTCCTGGGAATGTTCATAGGAACTGAATTTAAAGTCGAACATTGCTGAATTCTGTGGTATTCTGCAACTCTCATTTCTTCCTTGAGTAAAAGGTTAAATTTCAATTTTGTTAGCGATATTAAACCCGAATATTGCTCTCCAATTAAGCCAAATACTACTGAAAAATCCAGAGTTACCTTAAGCAGATTCCTTATTATATATTTATTGCCCTAATAAATGTTAAGTATCAAACCTATCCTGCACCACAAATTAATGTCAGAGCTAGTAATTATTTTAGTATAATTGGATTACATCTGTTACTGAGACTACTTCTAAGGTCCATGAAACTTTTCTTAACGAGTTAAACAGGATAGTGAATTAAACAATTTGCATTGTACCATTCGATTTTCAAGTAATTCCTAGAACTGTACAGAATATTCTTGCACAGACAGAACAAACTTATCGGTGATAAACAACTAGGGGAGACGAAAATGTGATACTTCTAGTTACCCGAGAACATTTTGGAGTCCACCATAATTTCTTCTCGAGCAAAGACCTTGTCGACCTATATGATAATTGGCATAGAATCTACTTTTTGCATTCAAACCAACACAAGCAAAGCAAACTCGAAAAGAAACCACAAAAAAGATTTTGTTTTTAATGAACACTGACTTGTACCCAGCACCACCTGAATGCGATGCCAAGGCTCAACAAACTGAGCAAAATTCAGGGGAACGAAGTAAATGTTAGTTGTGCGAAGAAATACATAGGTAACAAAACGTTGTCTATCAGAATTGAACATGAAAGTGACGCAAACTCATGAGTAGGTCCAAACATTTGCAATCTAAAAACCAGATAGCCTTTTTCCGGGTAATTTACAATATCACAAATAATATCGAACGAACTACCATGGAAACGTGTCCCATCATTTTAAACAAGCTAGAATTAAATTAATACAGATAGAGAAAATCTACACGAACACTGAGTAGAAGAAATACAAACCTTTATCAAGTTTCACTTTTTAAGCTTTGCACGAGTTGAATAGATTATGTTTATATTCTAAAACACGGCGATGTAGAATTTAAACATCTTATAAATTTCACACATTTAGCTTACATGTTACACTTAACTAATTTTTAAATTAACGCGTATTTCATTATACCAACACAAAATCGCGGTTCGCCTGAAGACGACTTCCGAGCAAAGGTGAAAAGCACTTAGCGAAAGGAATTTTTATCGTTATAATTAGAACAAGAATTGGTACCTCCAAAGTATGACTTTTTAAAGATAATCCTGCCGAAAATCTTTAATAGAAGTAAGACGAAGATCTCGACCGGAAGTTACAATCCCAAATCAATATATCAAGTTTCCACTGAAGCAGAGGACCTAAAACATTAATTTAAAATTTTAGCCCAACTTTCTGAGTATTACAGGCATCAAAAATACTGTTCTGAAAATCAAGATTTAGGAGACGTTTACTGATGCGATGAACTATTTTGATGAAAGAAAATAAAAGAATTGCGAAGACCTTCGTGGTAGAATGAGAAAATAAGATGAACGGTACAAGTCCAACTATAATCAGTACGTATTCTAACATTACTTAAAAGTGGTACTTTCGTTTATAATATTAGGTCTGAAATAACACGGAAAAAATTTTAATTTGCCAAAAGAAGCACTTGAATACCTTGCAACGTTAGAACAACTACAAACAATAATAATAATCCGTTACGTTCTAACTGACGAATGAAGAGAAAACCTATTGAAATAATGTGTGAAATAATAAACATTGATACTCTGAAATAAATTACTGAGAAGTGATAAAAATAACGTAATTTGTAAAGAATGGTTACGTGATGAAGTTCGTATAATCAAGTGAACAGTTTTCAAAATATGAAGTTCGACAGATTTTATGGAGTTTCATTGAATATTTCTCATTTTACTGGAAAGGTTTGGGATGTGCAACTACAGTGTTTAACAAATGTAGATAAATTGTTTGTCATGAAGATTCTTTGCTTTTTCAGTTATAAGTTGATTGTATAATAGAGTGCATGTTTTACCAGTTAAAAGGGTGTATTTATTTCTTTGTCGCATGTATTTAATAAATAGTTCTCTTTAATTAACTCTGTGCCCTTAGAAGTGGCGAATTTGTGATTTGTTCAAGTATTTTCACCTACTTTACTTGCCAACAAATTTGTATTAGATTTTGTTGTTATCTGAACTATATACAATACTCAGGATCTCGTTTATCAGGTACGTGACAGGCATTTGTCTTTCTTGTTTATCAGTGCAATAATAATAAAGCTGTATCCACTAAAATATTAAACTTTCTTAAACATGCCAAAGAAAATGGTTTCAATGTTTGTCTCGTTATTCTACTAATTCTTACAGGTATCTACTGACCGAAAGCTCACGCTGAACTTATCTGAACACCATCTTTGTTCAATCACCACAAGCATATGGAAATATTAATAAAATAATTCGTACTTACGAGTCGCCTTTGGTCTGAACAAATAACCACAAACAAGCAACTGAAGACTGATGTGGCAAGGACTATTTTTCAACTTTCGCAATTTTGTCAAACGCTCTGCGAAGTAGGTATATCTGTATACCTCGTCACTAGAAACATTATCATACCGGTGAGACCGAACAATTATTTATAATTGCACTTTACAGCTAACTATTCAAATAGCAGAATTATTACATACCAAAGTTCACAGTTTTAGTAAAGATCTCCGTGTAATTAACTCTCAGTTAATCCAAATGGATCTGTACATAATTCATCACTCTTGATACTTTCTGACCATTGCTCCAGTATCCATATACCACTTTAAATGATACTGCTAATCTGGAATAATAATAAAACTTAAGTGTGTAATTCTACTGAATGATGAAGGGCTGATGGTCTGGTGTTTGATTCGCCCATCTCGCACACACTTATGACACTGCAGGGAGAGTATTCTAACGTTAAATCACGAAAACTGATTTTATTTTTTTAGTGCGGCACTATTTCATCCCATGGGTTCACTTACCAGGACTATCTGTGAATAACAAACTTTACTTTCAAATTATTTTATTTCTTTCGCACGTTCTACTATCATACTTTTAGTAAACATGATTTATCGCATGCTTTGAAAGTACGGGAACATTTATAATACAAAATGTTCTACAGTGTGTTAATATTACTTGTGGACTACTATTTCCTAGCAAAACTTGATAAATGAACTCTCAGGATCAAACGAAAGCTGATTTAAGGTACTGAAAACAAGTAACGAGACTTACCCAACAAGGACTCGTAGAGAGATGTAGACTGAAATAGAAATTTATCAAACACAGCATTCAGTCATAATACGGATGCTAACACTGAAAATGGCAGTACAATTTAAGGAACGAACGAAAATTGAAACCGAAGACAATGAAGTCCATTTGACCACCATACTATGAAAATACATTATTTGGCATTTCACACAAAATAAGGAAGGACAGTCTGTGCAAGTAGAACTCTGAAGCGAATATTTGTGATCAACGAAATCAGAACAATATTGCAGTCTTTCCGGGCCAAAAGATTTCGGATCATGGCACATCACAATGTTTCAGCTTACTACATTACAAACTACTTTCAAACTCATGCGCAAAACTTATTTGTTGAGTAACCTTTTCCTTATGAAGTAATCATGAAATTTAAATAACATTATAAGCATGTTTGTCGCCGGAAATATATACATATATTCAATTGCCAGCTCCAGTACTTCAAACCTGAATATTTCATAAAGCATTAAACCATTCAAATATATATTTCTTTAGAATGGTTCCTTATGCCACGAAGCGTATGATCTCCAGAAAAGTTTTAATGCAACTTTCTCAAATTTACAATCATTGCTGGAGCTCCCATTGGTGTTAATGAATTTCATATTGGGTCTTGAAATTGAATTAAGTTCTTTGAATAGTCTATATTCAACTATAACTATGATGAAACAGTAGTCGAAGATAATGAAGCGCCTAGTGTTTGCACTGATATCAACACTAAACAGAAAAACCTTGGGCGTGAGAGCCTAGGCTAAAAATTTTACAGATTAGTTTTCAGAGTTCTGGGATGTCCAATCATCCAATGCAAAAACACTACCCAACAATAATTCTGGTTAATACTCCTGTACTTTTTATTACGAATTTCAATTTTTCATCCATTATCACTAAAATTATATTGAGGAATTTTCACTGAATGCTAAATTTAAAATATACAGATGTTCGGGGAGAGAGATTAATACCAAAAAATGAGATCCACATGTGAAAACTTAAATTTATACGGGCCAGTCTAGTAACTTTCGACTTCGGCCCGTCACGATCCGCCCTTAAACCATTAAAATCCATGCCCCTGCCGGCGTAGATCCATATGTACGGTAAAACCGCTGAATCTCCTTTGAACAGATTTAGATATGCGTAAAACGTTGATTTTCATATTATTGAATTACTTCCTAACGAGAAGGGGGAAAGGGTTGGAAAAATTCTATAACATCCACAGTCTGTTCAAACAGGTGCGCACATGTGCAAGTAAGTTGATTAAATTAACGTACTGTTGGAATGTAAATTTAGTTTTGATTTTACCATAGTTCACTTACGAACAGCACATTCACAGAACGCTAGGCGCTTCACACGGGGAAGATCTAGAACAGATCCCAATAGTACAAACGTGGAAATTAAATAATTGTTAAATCAGGGGTGCACACAGAACAAAGTAGTTCAAATCCCTCCAAAATTTCTCTTACTCATACTTCGAAACTGCAACAATAATCGTGAACGCTGTCATCGCAATACACATTAAAAAATGAGCAAATTCATAATAAAAAGCATATGGACATAAGTTAACACAACGATATCATCTGTAAGCGTAATAAAATACTTTTCACGTTGACACTTTCATCCGCGTTCACAATTAATAAACCACATTCTGCGCGATCCAATCTAGATAAAAGAAAAACTAACAAATTTATTTAATAACTTACGATATGAGAAAAAAAAATTCTGCTTAAAATTATCGAGAATATGCGGGTATCAATCGTGTTCCGAAGTGAATCAGAAAGATGATTGTGAAGTATCTCACAGTAATCTTCTGTAATTATACTACTATTAATTTCTACGCTTCAAAAATGTCTGGCGTAAGCAGTGGTCTGGTGACTTGACAGTAATTCAAAATATTCGTGACCATCAGAAAATGTGATCTTATTTGAACACGCAAGTATATAGCCAAATTTGGTGCTAAAATTACGAATACCATCGTAATACAACAATAAGTTTCTTTCTTCATTGGTTCGATATAAACTTCCGACATAGCATCACGTAACATCTTAAACGTAGTATCAATCACGTAAAATTTTTTGGAGACAAGTACTGAAGCTGTATTGAACTTAGTTACTTACAAGTATTTCTTAGTGTTCTAGTAGGTTACTTGTTTTTATTCATTAAATGTTCCAATGAACATCAAAATATATGCTGATTAAATTTCACAGAAGGAACTTAATTTATCGGGGGCGTTATTTCTAAATTGTGGTTTTTAACATCAACTTTGTTCTTCGAAACCTGAAATTTCTAGACAAAACCATGAATATGACGAAATTGGTAACGAAATACAGAACAAGAGTACAACCAATATGGAGTACAAATTATCTCAGTGTTAATGCGTGTTATGTTAAATTTATATTTCTGCAATAATTCATGGCATTCTATTTACATACGCAAGAATCTGCACAAAATAATGAAAATAGACATTCTTTTTACACTTGAAATATTATCGAAGATTGAAATCTTTACAATAAGCTAATATAGTACAACTTGGATAAACTTTTGTATCAGCTATTTTTGTAACCATTGACTTCCGACTCGTCTCGATTGTAAGTGCTTTCAAAATCCCAACAGCGTAATTCGAACCCGCACTCTTTGAGACAGTCGACTGAAGCCTCAAGGAAAAATTAAACTCCCGAAGAGAAACTATTTTTTTGGTCACGAAATCGGAGATATAAAAGTTTTCAAAAGTGCCAAACATTTCTGGTCGCCATTTGAAAAGTGCACTTCATCGATCATTGAAAACAGGTAACAACTCTTACATTGAAATGCAAATGTGTCTAACGCCACAATAATCACTTAATCGAAGATTTAAGCCAAAATTCCTATCTCTATGTATAAAGTACATACGCAAACTAACGCTTGTGCATAATTTAGGTTAAAAAGTGAAAGCAAGAGATCGGACAAGTTTACATATACCAGTGCTTTCAAGTGAGAATCCAGCAGGTCACAAAAATTAAGAAATACACTGGTTTGGGCCTGGGCATTTAAGGACGACCATTGTATCTAGCATATAGTTTTAATGAAACCAAAACATTAATAGCACCAGAGAACTGATTAAACCTGGCTGGGGTTTGGAAGTACAAACAGCACCACCTTAGTTAAAGTCAATGCTGTTTTCAAAGTCTTTGCGGGCCATAGTACAACTATAATTAAAAACAATTGGTACAACCTTCATAACGTGTTGGATGAGTTCGCAGATACATATTTAGATTTTGATATACGGTCCGTTCATCATGTACAAAATTTGCTTTTATTTCCAATTATAGTATGTCGTCATATTACTAAATTCCTAACGTAATTGAATTTGTATAATAAAGCAAAAAACGCCATAAACATAAAAGTTGCTGCTGAAGTAAATAGAAAGAAACAATAGATGTAACAAGTATGAAATATTAGAACTAAAACCACTTGTATGTGATCTAACGGTGTTAATGAATGCTAATGACGATTTTAAATCAATATCTTGGTTAGTGAATAAAATTTAAGGTGAATACCTTGCAATGATATCTGATTATCCAAGAAAGGGCAATTTAGATTTTAAGTTCATAATTCATGGAGAATCTGGTATATTATTATAGCAAAAAATAATAGTAAAAAGTATTTAATGTATTGAAAAAAAAATAGTAAAACCATTGTGTGTTACATCTTACGTGTTACACGAATCTAATACTTGAGTTAGCCGTGAATACCCGCATGTAACAATTTTCTGCGCGAAATTCAGTGTAGTGGTCTAAATATAAATAAATGATGTCCTCTTATAGACAAGTGCTACAATATTATTGCGATAAGTGTGTGGAGGTGGGGGGGGGGGGGACACCGAGGAACAATTTAAATAGAAAATAATTTCCTACCTTAACAACAGTTGTTCTCAGCCTTCTACTGCCCTCACTGCACAGGATCATTTTCTTCTATCTTCATCCAGAATATTTTCCTACTTGAATTAACCTTAAAATTAACAGACTTTTTCCAATTTCGAAGACTATTTTGGCAACTTCCATCGTTCTGACATGTAGTTTGGAGTAATTGCAATTGGTAAGGAGAATAAACACTTCCCGTAGACTACAATTATTTGGGAGCAAAATCATAAAATACCTTGCTTGCTTTGAATAATGCTTCTTAAGACAGTACGGCCGGCTGAAAACATTAAAACTACAGCAAACTCTCAATTACCCGCGAACGGGTCCTGTAGTGGTATTAAACGAGTTTTCGATCATTATTTATTCAACTATGAGTTATTCTTGAGGGGATTACAGAAATTCGAATTACACTTGCTGCATCAAAGACTAGCCAAGCTCAGATCATGTGTAATCGAATAATCTTCCATGTTTTGCCAATTATTCGCACCCGCCCAGCCAAACAAGCGATATTTTTTTTTCAGTACTTTAACGAACTGCTGCTTCACTAAGCAACCAGTTGAAATCAGCTTAATATTGCCCTACACAATTCCGATGAATCTTATTGGACTGAATTCTGAGTAGTTTCAGACATTTTAGTATCAATCTGTTTAGCGCAACAATGGCGTTTCGTCCTTTGCGAAACGTTGCTTTATTTCTTACAAGGGTGGAAACAAACTTGTTGAAAAATACCGTCCACAAAAAATACACTTCCTAACTCGTCAGCTAACAGCTATATAGAATCACATACGACCTACAATTAATACTTAGTATCTGAAAAATACTTATGTCGAATTAAAAGCTTGTGTGTACTGTTCAAAATCAAATTTTGCAGGTTACCAACTTACACGTGGCCGGAAAGAACGTATAACCCTGCCGTGCCTACATCTTGTACATACGCCAGCCAGGTGTGCGCTCTATCGAGGCTCAATTGCCACCTGCCGCAAAGTGTCAATTAGTTAAAAGTAAAAGTGGGTGGCGCAACAGCTCCTGGTCAGACGACTGTATTACGCTTTAGTCGAGGATTAGCGTAACGCGTCTTCGTAGCCGTGTGTCTGACTTTCCTGATCAGTCCTACTTTTTATTCCAGTAGCTCCCCAATTGTCCTCACGATCCTGGGTGAACATCGAAATTATAAACCCCTACTGGGAATCAAACCCGGCTTACAGTGAAGTAAAGCGCGCTACCGACTAGGCCACGCACGAGATATTGCAATTTCATTGGCATTAACTACAGTTTGCCTAATTGCACTTTTCCCAGGGTTATGCATTTCTTGAATCACTACTCCGCCCATTATTTACTGCAGTAATTAGATCAAGGCATTACACTTATTTTGCTAAATAATATAGCAAACCTGTAAAATGAGCCGCTACGGAAGTTCCGAAACCACAATTAAGTTTTTTTTTTTCTCTCTCCTCGCTTCGTGCAATTACACTCCAAACCAATTGCAAGCATGTTCATAAATTATATCATCGCTTAAGATTCAAAACAGTGTTTTTTCGCTTTAAAACGTACGACTATACTGTGCAACGTCTGAAATAGTATCAGTCGGAACATGTTTTAAACCGTGTAAGAACGTTACAAGTATAAACCACTATTGTTAGATATGTCTTAAACCATTTAAATGGATGAATTATGCTCTGAAAGAGTGCTTCCCGGTTCTGTTTATGATATGCAATTTTACTTGCAAAGAAATTACAAATATGAACGAGAAATTAAATTTTATCCTCCCCTGAAAAATTTGCTTTTCAAGAGATACACGATTTTGCATCTTAAGCGAAGATATATAAGGAAAAAAAAAAAAAAAAAACTCATTTTGGTGGCGGTCTGGGATGTCTATACGCCAGTCAAAATCTGTCTCGTATTCTTCCGGAAAAATTTAGGTGACTACTATCGCAACTATTTGCCTGGTTAAACGTCAAATCATCCAACGCTAGGAAAACTCGACTGGAAAACTTTGCCTGTCCGCGGAAAAAAATGTGGTGGGAATAGTCAAGTTTACGTACAGCGAACTAGAAAGATATTCGCGAAGTTACTTGTACAGGTAGACAAAGGTTTGACGGTTGTCATTTTTTTTTTCTTTGAGGAGACCAGTTTTTCTCCAGGAAATGAACTTCAGAGCACATTCTTTTATGTTAATTAGCCAAGGCCCTCGAGAGTGTTTCCTGAAGAAAAACTAGTCCCCTAAAAAAAGAAAACATGACAACTACTTACATTAATACACTAACATCCAGATATTTTTTACCCAAGTTCATCATACATTGAGCTTAACTCTGCAATTCAAATATGTACGATATTCCAAAGATTTATTTTTTGGAAAGAAAGTCTACTAAAGACATGCGTCAAAACTTTTGTCCACAGGTGTACAATGAAAAATGTGTGAATATAAACCTTTCTTTGAGATAATTGTAAGCAGTACTGCCATTCACATTGAATCTAAATATATAGAAATTAGGGTTCAAACAATCGCAATCTAATTAAGGTTCTAGTTTTACTACTCTTTATGGACAAGCAGGTGGCAGTTGAAGACTGGGTAAAAAAATATAGTTCATCAATGAAGATTCTTGCTCTTGACTCGCGCGCTTATTCAGAATTTATTATCAAAATGAAGGCAGAGGTTTAACTCGCAACCCGCATTTTTTTTTTTTTCGTGACCAAACGAGAATATGCAATCTAAAAAATCCATGTATTTATGTAAATATCAAATATTTTAAAGGTATTTTGCTTTACTGAATAAATTTGAAACAGAAAAAAAAAAAATGTTTCAATCCAACAAACACTATGAATTCACTTCACTATTAAAATTAATTCTAAAAACATTAAATATAAAAATGCAAGACGCGAGGAAAACCTCATTAGTTGACTGCGTAAAAGAGTCCAGGGATGTACTAGCAATTTGAGATACAATGACATTGAATGATTATCAACCGGGCCATTTCCCGTTAAAGATTACGAATGGCGCTCCTGCAATTTTTTTCAAAAGTTATGTTTTTTTTTAATTGATTAGCGGGCTCTTTCTAACCTAATTCAAGCAGCTTGCAAGAAATATGGTGTCCTTCCTAGAAGTTCAAGTGTTTATATATATGGTTATGCTTTCTTGCCAGAAACAGTTGTAAAAATAGTCTTTCATTCTAGTGATTTTTTTTTTTTTTAGAATGGTTCAAGGCCAGGAAGTAATATGATGAAAATGAAGAGAAAAATTACCACGCCTCAAAATTATCACTGAGGTTTATGGTACAAATAAGTGGTTTCGTTAAGGCCGTAATTATTCTTCGAAAAATTTGATCAATTATTTTTATTTTCCCTTCTAACAAACCATAGAATACCAATATTAAATAACCACTGGTCAAATAGCGAACCCTGTAAAGTTTAAATCGAAAAGCAAAGCTCAAATTTGCATACCTACATCCAAGAACCAATACAGTATCTTATTCAGACGAGCCTTCACGCCAATTCATTTAAGAAAACTGAGTCAAGAGAATTCTCCACCACAATTATCTTTCTCTGGAAAAACATTTACCAAGAAATCTGCTGGCCGGTGCTATCTACTAAAGATATCGATAGCCTCAAGTCTGTCTACTAACAAGTAGTAGGCCACATGTAAAAATTATGTTTAAAAAATAACAATCAAGTAAAAACAATGGATTTATTACATTATAAAAAGAGCTAAAATACAATTTTCTCAAACAGGAGAAAGGGAACAGAACTATATTAATACAAACTAATTATTTTACAGAAATAAACAGAAGACTATTGTATTGATCCATGAAGTCAGTACTTCTATCCTGTTCCCACATCTACAATGAACCGAGCACGAGAAGTGACGTACTCTGTGAACTGCTTCTTCAGCAAGTTTCTGACAGCAGAAAAAGCACTGTGATAATATACAGAATAAGACTTTTATCAGAAAATTGTAGAAAGTTATA
>JAGDQP010008255.1:17696-48897 GCA_022664845.1 Lepisma saccharinum
TTTATTTTCATGGTCCTCTCCCTCATTTCTCGCTCCACAACCGGCGGCGGATTCTTTCCCATTAGGTGTCACTGCTACTAGTCCAATTTTAAAAGTTACTTTTTTCATCATATGCGTATTATACTGGCTCGTGACGGCTCTGTATCATCTTCACAGTTGCACGCTTTATTATTCTAGAAGCGTATAAGAGGGTGTTTCTAATTATAGTTTTAATGAACATAATTTAGTCAATTAGCCAAAGAAGTCTTTTTTAATCCACTTATTCACTTCCCGTCAGCATCGAGGTACCCTGACTACCATGGTTATCTTCCCTGTTACCTTTTGAAATTCACAGACTTCCCTTGCATTCGGAACTTCCCCACTTTCTAACGACTTTTGTATGACAAACAAAGTGTCTTTATGGAGTCTAGGATTGAAGTATTAGTGTTCAATTACAAAAACTTGAAAGTTCGTAAGTTTTAGAATTCATTTCTTCGCCTTTGGACTATCTTAGGAAGTAACCAGGATCTGCATCATTGGAATGCACTTTACTTGGATCCCACCTGACGAAATTCCACTCCCTTACAAATGAAATTACTTGCCCTCCAGTGTTGTGAAGCAGCCTTAGAATAGCCAGACAATGAACATCGACACGAACACCCACCAAAGCATAATTACATCTCTTGGTCTCCTTTTCAACATGGTAAAGGACACCAGCTCCTTCAGAGAGATCTGAAACGATACCCTTGACCCAAACATATCTAAAAAAAATATCGAAACATATGCTGCTGTGCCAAAGTTACTAATAAAAACAAATCGTATACGTACGTACCCCTATATGTTTGAAGTCCAATCAATGTGTTAATAGTACTTTGCTTCATTCTTCACTGATAGAGAGATAAATTTACCTTAACTGTCCCAACGTCTCATTACTGAAACAAAATACTGGCAAAGGAGGAAAGTTACGAAACAAGAAATTACATTGATTCAAAATAAAAAGATCTTAACTGATTCTGAAAGACTCGCTATATAGCACAAGCAGCATTATACTCAAGTCATCTTCAAAAAATATTCTAGATAAATTTTCAAAATGTACTAAAAGAATACTGGATTATGGTATTGCTTAAACTTAAACAAAATGTAAAGACAAATCAAGAAACAGTCATATCTATACCTCTTCCCTATCACGTAAGCATCAAACTGATGTTAATGATCCTTGGTGTTAAATGGAGTCAATATCCTTGTCAGTCGAAGTTTTGTATCTGTAAAGCAGTTCCATGCTACATAAATCAAGGGGCCAATTCCAATTGCCTTAGGGAGGGAAACCAAAACCATAATCCAATTAATATCCGTGATATAACGTGAACACCAAATCGGGAATTTCTCCATAACCATGATCCTTAGTTTCCACATCCGTTCAACAGGGGGAAAGCTACGTTAGGATTTAATTATTGAGCAGCCTTGTATCTGGAAAGTATATTTCAATCTTCGCAACAAATTAGGCAAAGGAAGTGCCTAAGTTAGGTAAATCACCAATACAATAACTAAACCTTATTAGTTATTCCGTAAAAAACAACGTGCTAGACACATGTAACTATCCATATTTACTTGTTTTGTTATGTTAAGAACATTTAGCATAACTAAAATGTGAAAGGCATATGTTACGAAATTCTCGAAAGTTTAAACTAAAACAGTCGTAAAGTTGGCACAAAGAATCATAAAATTTCAAATAAAACAGGAGTAGTACACAGCAATGGAAGTAATTATCAGTAATTTCTGAACGAAGCTGAAGGTGCAACAAATTTGTTTTAAGCTTAAAAATTGTTTTGATTGATGAAGAGAACTAACCATAAAATACGTATTTAAATACTTATTTTAATTCCTATTTATTCCAGAAATCCTTAAGTTATACAGCCCCTTGGTTAATACATATATATGCAAACGGGGAAAAAATGCATTTAACTGTCAATCCTACAATCAAAGATCTTGCAACACCATAATATATATACATATATATGGATTCATGCTATAAAATCAGGTTGAAAGTGAGAACAGTTAAGAACCATCACTTCTTACTACAGCATAGATCATAAATTAGTAATACAAGAGAAATTACTGCTACTGTAGAAAGTGCTTAAGACTTCGTAGCTTGTGACTGAACATAATTACAAAGAAAAAAAGATTTGCTACACACATTCACGAATACCAGACAAACCGTCACAGTATATATATCAAAATGCAAAGCAGTGACATTGGCAGCCATTCAAATCAAAGGTTCTTAAATATCAAGTACACAAGTACCTTTCCATTATTCGAAATATCAGAAATACGAAGCACAAGGGTATATTATGGAACTTTACCAACTTCACTGTTGAAATTACAACTAGTTAGTACTGGAGAACAAAACTAAAAATTAGGTTCTGAAAATGTAGTTACAGACTTCGCCTTTCGTACATGAACCATTTTTCTTCTTTGAAGAAAAGAAAAAGTACTACTTAGTGTGTTTCACTTCACTCAGCACTATTTTACGAGGAACTTACATTCACAACATACAACTCTTTATCGACGTCCGAATCAGACCGTCTGACGTTATTTCGTCTCTCTCAGCACGGAAGTATGCTTATATTTCTGCGATCACACGTAGCTAGGGTTGCATAATTCTACATAGACTAAATGGCTACATATTCCCATATTGAATTATTCGTAACTATACAAAACGTACAATGTTCCTTACAAAAAAACTACTGAGCTTTGAACACTGGTTGTCACGTTTGCGTTGTATATCAATATAGTTCAATCTCTGGCCTCAACACCAAATAACAGTAAAATATTACTTTTGATTCAACGTTTGCCAATGTGCAGTGACGCTTGTTAACCTCAACCCGTTAAGCAACGACTATTCTATACTTATACGCTGCGCTCCGAACACTATACATTGTTAACAAAATACATGCAAGTATTTCAATAAAATAAAATATACGAGACGTTAACTGACCTGCAAATGCCTCCACTTCATTCTGCGCCTTGTCACCTGAAATTACTCAAACATGCGCACACACATCCTACACATACACACACACACATACTTACATAACCAATGTAACAACAGGTCTACATAAAAACACCTTCGTTAACCTATTGGTTGAATCAAAACCAAGAAAAATTTCAGTACACGTAGCGAAATCTACAGAAATGTTGAAAAGAAAACAGGTAAAGCATTCACAAATACAATTAATAGTAAATTACCGCACCAGTTCAAGTAGTAGCCTTATCTAAGAGTTACCGCAGAGACCTTTTTGAACTGCACAACCAGGCAAACGAACAATACACCGTAACCTAAAAACAACTGTACAAAAGAAAAGTTACTAATTGTGAAGCATAATGTTTACACTGCTGGTAGTATGGCAAAAGACAGACGGCCCATTTATGGCTAAGAATAAAGATACATTGAAGTGATTGATAAGAATGCAACCCAGTATACTGCCGTGTACATAAGCATTTGTGCAAAAAGAAAAAAAAATCGAAAATTTAGAGCTCAAAACGTTCCTGGCTGTTTATCTGAAAATAAACAGCACCTAAAGTCAATACTATTTCACACACGGTTCTACAGGAATGCACATAACTGCTTAAGTACAGTACAAAACATCAAATAAGCGTTAAGAATTCTACGATTTAAAAAGTACATTGAACATGTCAAATGACACTGAGAGGTTAGTTTTTAAACCATTTACAAAATCTACTTGCATGGAAAATGTGATTCAGCATTAACAGTATTCCTTCTAGAATCAATTTGACCTAGTGCACAAAAGGAAAAGTTCACAATCAATAATCACTGATCCATTTTAATTTCATGTACACAAACTACATATGGTAATGTAATGCAAATCCATGCGACATGGAAATCCCAGATTTGGTCAGTAAGCTTCAAGGAAACCTCACACCAACTACTAAAAATATAAAGGTTTCATTCAGACTACCATTGATTCTACGCCTTCTAAATTCATACTCGTGCTATAAACCAAGCAATGTTTTCAATCATATATGTATCTCGTACTCTAATTTGTAGTAGATAACTAACATTGACCCCTGATTAAATTTCGAACTTTTATCCGATTGCCCTGTTCAACTTGCACAATGAACTCTGGCAAACAGAATTTTCTTTACCTATTATGATAAAGTCAAGGAAACAATATACCGCTTACTGAACAGAAAAGAAAAAAAATAGTACGGTTACAACTAGTTCAAAAATTGAATGATTAATTCAGTAAGACGATGTCCATGATAGTCATTAACTAGAAAGGGAAACTTAATAAGGTGTCAATATAACTAGCGTATTGATGAGCAAGTCATCTGAAAGCAATAATTCCAAAAAGTAAGGTCAAGTCTTAGATATGCATCATAAACAGATTCCTCGACATTGATCAGGAAGTGTGTATCTGGTTTAAGAACAGGAACAAAAGCACCTATGATATGCAAAATAGCATTAGGAAATAAAAAATAATGAACGTACGTTCGTATACATATAATAGTGCGAACTATAACGAATATGTTATGGTTTTACTGCTCATGTGAAAATGCTTAACACTTCAGAAACACGCAAATGATGACATGCAACAAGGAATCACCGGTAATACATTACAGAAAGAAAAGAACTGCCAAACAATTTAAGTTGGAACATGAATTAAAGACTACAATCTCATTCAGCAGTGCCAGTGAACCAAATACTTTCTTCTTGCTTGCAGATAACACCCACGCACTTCAGATGAAGTAGATAAAATCTTTAAAAATTGCATTAGTTTAAGTCATCTTAAAAACCCAAGCTTAATGGAAGTTTTCATAAAAAGCACAGGACAATAAGCGTGTTTAGAAAAGACTTCATATATAACCATGATGCAGACGGAGGCTCTACAATTTATGTGCAATGTAATTACGTGTAATTTAGCATCCGCGTTTAAAGAATCACAAGTTTGATGTTTCACATCTACAGATCTCAATCGGTTAAGTTCATATTCGCATTCTTCTGTTGCGTATTTTTTCCTTTCCATGTATATTTATTCCTGAGGATTTAAAACTTGCAACTATTTTGTTTTCTTTTAAACACAACGGGAGGCCAATTATACGCAAGTACGTCGCACAACACAGCAATGATTTATTTTAAAAGCTTACAAACTCATGTGGTCCAATACTAACCTTCACAAATTACAGAAACTACAAAATTAATAACAGTACCTTCATTCACTGCTTATACTTAAATACGGTAGCTTTGTTTTAACAGCCATTATAATTTTCTCACCAATAATACACGCATAGTGTTTGGTGGCTTCTAACAAAAGGATTTCTGGAATGTAATCGGTTAAATTCATGCTGTTTTTAAACACTAAAACCCAAGATCCATAATTATTAATCAGAAAATCTTTCCACACCTCTTACCAACAAAGTAGTACCATGCTTCCATATTAAAATCTCAAAGTTGCCTACAAGTGTACCACATCTAAGTGATCCGGCTCGCTCTTGTAATTTCAGGTTATCCAAAAATCTACCTCCACTGGAGCCCAACGTGCTATTCATTCTCAAGAAGGTCAATATTCTCGCCTCTCCAGGAAAATAACTTTGCCGATTACTGGATCAAGTGGGATATCACACAACCTGGACAAAGGGCCCACAATTGCAGTTAAAATTTTAAACCGGTTTACATTACGTTGCAATCAAAATTTAACGAGAAACAGAATGATGTAATAATGTACAACTTCCGAATTGGATACTTTATAGAGAATTGTCAAGAATGGCAAATTAGTTACTCAAAATGTTGAAATTAAATAGTAAATGACTTATTAATTGAAAGGTTATGACAACTGGCGCAGTCGAAATATTGCACCACAATAAAAGATCTGATAATCCATTTGTGAACTGCACACATGTAACTCAATGTTAAAAATCCAATGTAAATTTAATCATTCAAAATTTAATGAAATCATCCTGTTACTTTCAAAGAATAAGACTCGCTACTCCCTGGAAAATACAGCTTCCTCGCATCAGAATCCTTTACAGATTTCCTCGAAAGAAAACTAAATTGCATTTCAGTCAACTCCAACGAACTTTTTCACTCACACAGCAGTATAATGAAATTACTTAAAGAGAAACTGCAGCAGGCATGGGGTTGGAACGGGTCAGTCGCGTAACTACAATAGAGAGAAAATAAAAAAAAGGCATCCCGAAGTAAGATACAAAAATTGTTACCACGAGACTTGGAACTAGCTACAATCTTTTGACAGTTCTGTTATACAAGCAAGTGTTCGATATGACTAAGGCAAACTAAATAATTTTTCTGTCGTATTAAAGCAGTTAGAAATTATTTTAAAATTAAAAGTCTGCTATAGAAGTTGAACACTAGAAACTGTTCATAAATACAGTCAAAATACTGACACTAAAACCAAGCCAGGGTTGTAGTTAACTGCAGAATAAAGTGCAGATTAGCATGCATTGAGATAAATTGTGCACCCGTCTACTACAAATTCGAACTGAAGTAAACAATATCCAAAGATGAACTTTATCTGAATATTATTTTTGTCAATTATTTAAGTACATCAAATTAAATGAACATTCTTTCGTATTCAGTACCTTAAGTTGTATAAATGTAATTCCATAGAAAGTTTTCGGAGTAAAAAGTCTGCGAAAGACGGATTAAGAGTATGTGATAAAATTATCAGCCAGGATAAGTAGATAAAGAAAAATCAACTTATGGCTCATACAACACTTCGCAAACAGTTTCTTTTTTTAATTTTATATTTTACTACTTCTGTAGATCCATTACTTTTATTCGTTATCACATACTTGGCGAAGGCCATTCTTAAAACGGGAGTGTTCCCCGAAAACGTTCAACGAATTCGATATCTCTAACTTAGCGACTACTGAATACGAAAATTTCAAGTACGGCCACTATCTTTAAATGAGCATGCTTTAAGAGGAAAAATTGCAATTTTCATTCTCAATATTAACTCAATCGCAGCTATGACCCGTCACATTACGGCAAAATAGTCCAATTACGCTTTACACAATGAAAAGAATAATTTGAACGTTTGTTTGCTACTCCCTGAAAAATGATTTAGGTTCTTCCTGGAGGTTAATACACGTCCTTAGCATCCCAATTAAGACTCCGTAATATTTCTGCATGCTGATTAGTCTCGAACGGAACAAAATATGTGCTGGTTTGTACTGAGAATCTGTGAATGGAAATTTTCGTAACTAATTTGAGGTATCCGATTAATTCCTTAAACTTACCTTCCTAAAAATTCATTATAACTTTAAAATTCCCCTACTAGTATTGAAATTTCATATACTGAATGAGTACAAGCAAAATAAATTGTTTTCTAGGGAATTTCTTCAGCAAGATAGTTTTCTTATGAATGCAAAAACAACTTTTGAATCTTTAGAAAAAAACTAAAGAAAAGCAATCACTGGAAACCATGTTATGGAACTTGAATATGAGAGATTATTCAGCAAATAAAATTCTCACGATACATAGACAGAATTTCCTTCCGGTGTTTACGTCCATAGTAGGAAAATGAGATCCCAGCTACATGTCCGAACATTTGAGTCTTCCTTAAACCACCGATAGCATTATCTTCTTTCCAAATTCTCGTCAAACTTCTTTTGTGAGTTTTAATCTGCAAAAAGAAATACCATTCTATTTCCCTTCCCCACCCACAGAATTCAACGCTAACATCGAAACGAAGCAACATTTCAAAACTCTTAAAAAAAAAAGGAAATACAATATTGAATTATTCCTTGACTTTACACACATCTTTTAGAAAAGTAGGTCTTTCAAATAGACAATGAGATGTTATATTGCCCGAGTCTTATCTTCTTACCGGTTCGAAATTTAGCCTTGATTTCTCCTACACCACCTGCTCAGTCAGTCAGTAAATCAGCCACAATTTCTTATCAATATGCTTCTATTTTCTTGCAACAAATATTAAATTCTACTGGTCAGTAGTCTTGTTTAACTATAGTTGTGTTACACATCAATTATTTTGATCTCAAAATTCTTACGGCCAACACTGAAAGGATTCCACTGCAAAGGGACAATGAGTAAGTTAACTAAATAAGTTCATCAAATATACTACCGAAATAATTGGAAAGCTCTATGCAATATCTACAAGAAGGAAGAAAAACTAGTCATGGAAATTAAGTAATCTGTCTTCCACTTAATAGATGACTATTTTAAAAGTGACAAGTTCACCTATATATTATTGAATGTAAATTAAATTCAATGTTACGTATCACTTAAACGGAACGATAGAATTTAAGTGAAACTAAGAAAATTCCTTAATACAAAATAAATAAAACAGATCGGATAAAATATATCAAATATTTTAACGCCCACTTAAAATAAAGTATGTAAATATACAAATTTTTTGTTCAAATTTGAAGTTTCAAATTATTAATTTATTTTAAATCCGATCTATTCTCAATCAGAACTATTAAAATATGGGCATTACTCCCTGAAAACTACGAATCTTCAGTCTTCGCAACCTTTTCTTCGGGGAAACTTATAACTGCATAATGTATACGTTCCAAATTATAAATAACTTGTTCCTTTCCAAATAAACAATTAATAACTTCTCAGGACATCGATAGATGGGACGTTGTTGCAATCGCCAAACTGTACAACAGAAAAATCAATCAGAATAACGCAAGTTTACTCGTATTAATAACAATATAAAAAAAAAGAGAGAATATTGTCAATCTTTTAAGATCAGATTGGAAATGGTTTAAAGCAGGTCATATAATGTATTTAATTATATATTTAAAACAAAACCTTATATTTGGTTAACTGAGTTTTCTAGTAAGTACCTCGTAATGTACTGGTAATTTTGTAACGTTGAAGCTTCTCCTTAAGACATTATAAAGGTCCTCAAAAATCTTTGCAGTTGGAATCTGTAAACAACAAAAAATCCACAGGAAGACATGCAACTATTTCGACTGCCATACTTTAGTGGTGAAATCCATTAAAGCAATAAGGAAAACACCTAGACTGATTCACAAATAACGTTCAGTGACTCGTTAACAATCATAGCCAAGTACATCAATAGCCTGAATTTATAAAGGAATTCCAGCATGAACATAGATATTAGCTTCAGGGAGGTATTTAACTATTAAAAGCTGGATCAGATTGTAATCACAGGGAACAAACGTAAAACAAATGACAGGCTAACATACAAAGAAACTCAAAATCGAAGTGGTTGATCAAAATATTCGAAAACATACTCAGAAGTTCTTGCAATTATTCACAATAGCTATAAGGTACGGTACATAAAGCAACCTATTAATTAGAAAATGTAAATATCAAAGCATTGGATATATCAGCGAATTTTTCTCTCCAACTTATGATTTCAAAGGAAGTATGAAAATAACTTGCTTGCAGAAGTGCAGTGAAGACATGATATCAAGCAATCACTAACACTGCATGGAAGATTAAATGCTTGTCCAGTAAGCAACTAGCAGTTTAAATACGCTACACGATGTAAGAAATAACACAAAAATACAATACATGGAACAAAACTTCAATGCTTGAATGCTTGAGTACTACTAAATACCAAATCGCATTCCTACAGAGGACAGTAAGTATACAGTTCAAAATAAAAACTCCCTGCATTTAAAACTTCAGGCTCCACGTCAATTGTCACTTGCAGAAACTCCACACTTCGGAAGGGCAGTTTACCAAATTCAGTAACTGCAATAAAAATAAACAGGGGTCCAAACCGAACAAAATATTAATACCCTACCCAAAGTACTGTACTACGTGGCGTAATTTGAAATAAATTACGGCAGAAATACAATATTTACCTGAATGTAATTCCACTAATGGGAGTTATACTGGTAATGTGAATTGTAACTATCAGGAAACAACGTAACCGTATTCGCCTCTTTCGTCCAATATAAGCTCAATTTTCATTTTTCAGGCTAATGTAAGGTTTAATGGAAATATATCTCTTCTAGGTGACCGTTGTATTCCACAATCCTTTTTAAGATTTCTTGTAAGTTCTCCGACATGTCAAACAGCAGATTTATGGTTGGCAAGATTTGTCATTTAGTCATTTAGTTTTATGAATTTGGTCAACTTATTCTGTGAACGAAAAGTCAGAAAACGACATTGTGCAGGTAAAACTGCGTTAAAGGTTCAAATAATTTGAAACAATATAAATTCAATTTTGAAAATTGTTGAAAGTGCCATGTAGGAACCATAGCACGATTTCAATTACAAATTTGTATGAATAGAAATTTCCGCTGCTGAACTGATAGTGTGTTGAAAATTTATTCTAGCAAAAAAGCAGCTGGGTTTATTATCTAATACTGTATTTACTTTAAACATGATGGTAATAAGACTTTACGTACGTTAATTCATCTTACCGCAAAACAACAGCTAGTCGTCCACTAAACTGCAAAATATGCTCTACCACAGCTTCAACCATGCAGTTAACTTTCTACTACGCATGGCAAACCTTGTATGGATCAGTTTTCAAATGTTACTGCAATCTACATCACGAAGCGTAAATAGCTTCGAAGTTGTTTCGTCCAATAAAAGCTCACTTTCAGGTTAATTTGAATGATCTGTAGATGACCGATGAATTCATTATATTCCTTTAAAAATTTCTTTCCAAGTTCTCTCGCCAAACAGCAGGAAGAACTGGTGGCTGGCAACGCTTAACCTGTTGGTATTGTATGTATTTGGTAGACTTACATCTGTGAAAGAAAGATCAAAAACGACAATGCGCAGGTAGAACTGCGTTAAAACTTCAAAGAATTTGAAAAGGCTCAATTTTGAAAATTATTGCAAATGTTAAGTGCCAGGAAGGAAAACAGCATGATTTCGATTATTAATTCAATTTGAATGAACAGCAGAAATTTTCGCTGCTAGAACAATCTTAGGTATTAAAATATTTACTTACGGAGCAACAGAAGCTGTACTTAATATTTTATACTTTCTTAGTTTATTTTCACTTACATAATAGTAATAGACCTTATGTATGATAATTCATCTTACCGCATCATGGCTAGTCTCCACAAAACTGCGAAACATGCCACATCTATTCAATTAATTTTCTACGATGCACAGTAAAGGCCGCTGGGGTGAATTCTCAAATGCTACTGCAGTTTATCTCAAGCCACTGGACATTCGTACATAGCAGGAAATTACAATTTATCTGTGTACTTAAATTCATTCAAGCTATAAATGAGTATATGTAATGGGAAGCAAGAATAAAGACTTGGTCGCCAGTAACTGTTTGTCCTGGATGTGTGTTAAATTAAGCACAACGTAAAGGCCTGTAAATAAAAGATCACTACAGAACGATATTTACACAGCTAAAACTGCGTTAGTATTTAAAACTGGCTTCTCTCAGAACAGTAATTTTAAAGTGTACAATAATTTAGCAGAGAAGTAGCAAAGTATTCAAACAGGAATAATCATTCGCAATTATTGACAATACATTTTCATGCATTCAAAATAATTTCAACTTGAAGACGATACTAGGTTTTGTACTTTCTGGATTTTGATAATTGTACAACAGGAACAAAGTTAGTCTTATCGCTATAAAGTAGCATTTCCAGCCCATGAAACTAATCATAACGGAATTTAAACTTTCTGCAATGCATATTAGTCTTATGATTTAATTTCAGAAATCAAACATCTTGCATGCAGTGTGATGAGTCAAGTTGGAAAGCATAAAAATTTCTAACCACATACTGAGAGGGATAAATCCAAGTTTAGAAAATAATTTGTTTTCACTTGTTTACAAAAAGAAAATTAATTATGTCTTGCATTAAGTTAAAGACTTTTACAGAGAACTATTTGGTTTGGACAGATGTTTCCTAGTAAGCTGCAAATCGTAGTAGTGCTATTAATATTCAAGCAAAACTGAAGATTTGCCTCAACCCAAGTAAACTGGCATACGAACCGAACGATATGAAAAGTACGGTATTACTCCCTTGTAACTGATCCTACCAGCATCTCCACTAGAGCAACTTCCATCAAGGTTGAATCGATTAGAAACTTGATTGCAGTTACTAGATATCCTTGCACCATGCACTGACAGCACAAAAACGAATCCAAACAAAACAAACTGGGAAACAATCTGCCTACCAACTCAAGGTTTGCACATGTACAGATTAAGGTACTACAGCATTTACGTTACGTTACCAAAAAATACTCCTAGTGCGAAACTGAAGATTTAAAGCATGTTTGAAGACGTACTAGCATACTGTATTGGTTACGAAATATTTAAAGCAGGCAAGCCATGGTGTCTCAGTAACGAAGCATATACTCCTTGTCCTTTATTAAATTCTTAACTGTATCCTCTACATTTGAAGCTCTGCACCAGCAAACTTGGCTGTTCGTATATTTTATCATGTCTGGTACATCATATTTGGTAAATACTTAAGGGTCTGGAAAAAAAAAAAAGAAAACTTTCACAAAACATTTTCGCAGTTGTTAACTGCGTCACTAAGAAAAGCATTTTTAAATTTGCAAGTTTGAAAATTTCGAATAAGTTTCAAAAGCTCCAAACAAAAACAATTGAAGTAATCGAAACTAAATTACATATTAACAAGAGCTCCCGCAGCTAGGCAGTTCTAATTACGTTACGACCTAAGTCAGAGGTAAGTTACATACTAAAAAAAAAAAAAAAAAAAAAAACTCGTACAATACGACTATGGACAGTCTGTTCAAATCCTCTTACCGCAATCGCACACGTAGTACGCCAATTGCCAACACGCCACAGCTTCTGTTAAGTAGATAAATTTCAACTATGTGAACAGTGGATGCATGATTATAACCAAATTATTTCAATGCTTCTTTAAAGACTAGGGGATTAGATTCCTCCAACTGGAAAGTAACAACGGACAGTTACACGCGTTCACGTTACATACAAATATTCTTAATGTACATTTTATAGAGCTGTTAATATGAAAATAGAAAACAAATAGTTTTCTTACTTTAAAAATACTCTGTTATGGAAGGTATATTCAACGGGGGTAGTTTAAGAATTACACGTCAAAGGAGTTCTAGAATTTCTGACAAAAGAACACTGAAATTTAGTAAAAAATAAGAATACTCCCTGTTAATTGCGTTACCACAAGTGCTGCTTTCCCATCGAGATTTTTAGAAACCAATCACTAGCTCACTTGCTGACACCCAGCTTCTAAGAGAACCATCGTGGAGTAACCTCAACTAGGTTCGTAAACGGACTGCACTAAAAAGTAAATACGTATCCACACGAAACAACTGATATTGCATGGAACAATGTCAGATTGTTTGACATTAGAAATGAGCCATAAATCCTAACAAAGCTTAAAAAAAAAAGCTTAGGATTTGAATATTGCTTTGCCTAAAGATACTTAATGAGAAAGTAAGTTAACAGCAACAAAGTTTTTTTTTTTTTTCAACTTCAATCAAAATTGTTAAAAATTCTTTCCTATCATATATACACCGCTTAAGATTTAGCGGTTCGTGACTTTGAAATGATGTGTTTAGTGTTTTAAAAAATAATTTTTGAAACTACAACTGTGCTGTACTCAGTTATTCAAAATTAAATGTTATAATTTTGAAAACCACGCATCCAAGACAAAGAAAATAATTATCGAAACCAAATTTTAATGAACACCACAGATCACGCCGTCACAGCGATTACTACTGATCTCATGCAATAAGGTGTAAGAATGACAACAATGAAGTTCAATGCTTTAATACTTTTTGAATTCCAATACTTACACCATACAGAATTAGACAATACGAATCTTTACTGTAACAAACTACTGCTATGTCCACAAACTGGTAATGCCACATCGTGTTCCCAAGCAGTTAAAGCTTTCCACCACGAACTGAAGACATGCAACTATTTCGACTGCGTTACTTTACTAGTGAAATCGAATGATGCAATGAGAAAGCCAACCGAATGTCTAAAATAGGAGGAAAAAAAAATACTATCAGAACATTCGTGAGTCGAAACTATTTTAACCAGGTGCTATGAAGGAATGGGTCATTTTATCACCATGTCACATGGAAGATTAAAAGTCAGCTCAGAAGATAATCACAGGAAACTAAAGCATGAAAGGGAAGTAAATGGCAGGCTGTAAAAGAGGTTGTGGTTGAAAATATTCGAGTATTGTATCAATAAAACATTCTTGCAATTAATCACACGAACTACCAGGTAAGAATGCACATAGAGCACGTATTCACCATTAGAAAATAATATGAAGCAATCGTGAGAAGTTGTATCAGCGATTTTTTTTCTCTAAAACGTGTTCAAGAAGTACGAAAGTAACTTTCTTACAGAAGTGCAAGAATCTTTGTATCAAGCAATAATTTACAATGCATAAAAGACTTAATGCTTGTCTAGTAAGCACGCCAATAGTAAGTACGCTAGAAGTTGACATATTACATAAAACTACATACAGAACATAGAACTAGTAACTTCAATGCTTGAACGTAGTAGTGCTAAACCCAAAACTACAAAATCACATTCCTCGGAAGAACACAACATACAAATTAAAATAAAAGGAATACCGTACTCTGCAAACTTGTCAAGACCCGAGGTCCCACAACTGTCACTTGCTGAAACCCAATGCCTTACACTTCGGATGGGCTAAGTTTTCCAAATTCATTAACTGTACTAAAAGTAAATACGGATCCAAACGGAACAAATATTCACACCCTACCTAAAGTACTGTACAATGTACATAAATATTTGGAGTATTTTAAATTATGGCAGAAATTCAATAATTACCTGAACGTAAACGTAGTTACACTTGTAATGTGTATTCAGGAAATAAGGTAACCGAATTCCAAATTGTTTCGTCCAATAAAAGCACAATACTTTTTATTTTTCATGTTAATATAAGGTTTCACTTGATATCTCCTGTGTATTCCACATATCCATATAAGATTTCTTTGAACTCAAGTTTTGACATGCCAAACGACAACGGATGGCTGGCAACATATACCCTGTTAGTTTATGTATTTGGTCGACTTCGTCTGTGAATGAAAGATCAGTAAAGGACATTGCGCAGGTAAAACTGCGTTAAAGGATCAAATAATGTGAAAATTCATGTTCAATTTTGAAAACTTACGTTCAAAGTGCTATATAGGAACCATAGCATGATTAAATAATAAATTTAATTTGTATGAACAATAATTCCGCTGCTAAAAAGATCGTAATTTCTGAATTTATTTTTACTTACATGATAGTAATAAGACATTACGTACGTTAATTCATTTAACCGCATCACGGCTAGTCGTTCAAAAAACTGCAAAACATACCTTCAGCCATGCATTTCAATAAAAGTTTTACTGTTCGGATGAGTTTTCAAATGCTACAGCAGTCTAGATCAGGTGGACTGAAAAAGCACGATGAATCTCAAAGCACTGGATAGACATTCGTACGAAGTCCGGAGAACATTAAAGAGTTTCCTAGTTACTAACTACATTATGTAACAAATTTACAAATTCTTTTAGATATCAAGATCAGATTAAGACAAAGTTTACGTAACATTTAGTAAAGATGGGCTTTTTTTTAAATTGAATTTAAGACTGTTCTAGTCTTCTCTGTAAGCAAGAAAAACGTCTCGTCTGAACAGTTTTGAAATTTCTGGATTGGCGTTGACAGATAGGTACTTAAAAAATACTCCCTGCGCACTGATCCCACTATTGCTTCCTTTGTAGCCACCATCAGAAGAATTGCACTGCACTAACATCAAGAGCTTTGATCCACTCACACCAGCATCATATGCACGATGATCTCATGCAAACACCTACACACTTCAGGCAACTTTCCCAGCTCGTGCATTAAGTGCGCTAAAAATAAAGGTATCCACACGAAAAACTAAATTTAATCAAAGCGAAGA
Source organism: Lepisma saccharinum (assembly GCA_022664845.1). NCBI lineage: Eukaryota > Metazoa > Arthropoda > Insecta > Zygentoma > Lepismatidae > Lepisma > Lepisma saccharinum. The sequence goes on from JAGDQP010008255.1 coordinate 33,576, forward strand.
AAATGCGTTTGTGACAAAGCATCTTTTTTTTAATGAGGCAAAATTATTCCGATGAAATTAATTCCACTAACGAACATGTGCAGATAGAAGAAGGAAGTACATTTAGAATGGTCTATGAAGATAGATTAATTTGTACGTTCTGCAAATTACATGTTATAGGAAACAAATGAAAGGTACTGGGTTATCCTTGTTTCTGTAATTAGATCACTGAAAGTTGATATTTGTAATAGGAAGCAAGAATCAAGACTATCTCCAGTAGCTGTGTTTGTCCTGGATAATAGGTCAAACTAAGCAGAATAGAAAATCACTACAGAACTAGATTTATGCAGACAAAAACTGCGTTAATTGTTAGAATTTGCTCCTTTCAGAAAAAAAATGTTTATAGGAAAGTCAAACTAAAACTTGTTTAAACAGAAATAAACATTTGTTACTATTGATAATACATATTCATTTATACCAAATAATTTCTACTTAAGCAGGAAACTGTCTTGTACTTCGTAATAGTCACGACATTAATTCATCTTACGGCAACAGAATAGCATGTGCAGTCCACGAAAATAATCATAATGCAATTTTAACAAACTTTCTGCAATGCATATTAAATAGACTAAAGTTAATTTAAAAAAAAAAAACTGAATATAACCTCGCATGCAGTCAGAGGATTTCCAAATTGGGAAAAGCGTAAAATCTATAACACTGAGGTTAAAAAATTCGTTAATGGGAAAATAATTTCAGTTGTCCCTTGTATCTAAGCACGTTCAAGAAATTTCTTGTTTAGACAGATTTGTTTCCTAGTAAGCTGCAAATCGTAGTAGTGCTACTAGATTCAAGCAAAACTGAAGATTTGCCTCGACCACGTAAACTGACATACGAACCGAATGGTGTGAAACTCGTAACTAATCCTACCAGTATCTCCACTAGATCAACTTAGATTATCAAGACTGAATCGATTAGAAACTTGACTGCAGTTACTAGATATCCTTGCACCATGCACTAACAGCACAAAAACGAATCCAAAACAAAACTGGGAAACAATCTGCCTACCAACTCAAGGTTTGCACATGTATAGATTTAAGTACTACAGCATTTACGTTACGTTACCAAGAAATACTCCTAGTGCGAAACTGAAGATTAAAGCGTTTGAAGGACTAGCACACTGTACTGGTTACGAAATATTTAATGAAGCAAACTATTTCTCAGGAACCAAGCATTTACTCCTTGCCGTTGTTCTTCAATTCCTTAACTGTATCCTCTACATTCGAAGCTCTGCAGCAAATTTGGTTGTTCGTACTTTATCATGTCCGGTACATCATATTTGGTAAATACTTAAAAGTCTGGAAAAAAGAAAACTTCCACAAAACAATATTTTCGCAGTTGTCAACTGCGTTAGAACTTTAAATCTGCTTAAAAAACAGACTATTTTTGAGGTTGCAAGTTTGAATATTTCGAATAAGTTTCAGCAGTTGCGAAGAGAAACATTCTGAAATAATCGAAGTTTAATATGAACTAGATCTCCCGCAGCTATGTAATTATTCTCATTAAATTAGTATCGAAATTAGAAAAGTACGAAGCATCAAATCAAGCTTATTAATTAAGGTCTGTCATACCATATACTCATGGACAGCTTGCTCATCTTGCCGCAACCGCATATGTAGTAACTTCAATTGCCAACACGCCACAGCTTGTCATGCAACTTTGAACTACGTGCGTGAACAGGGGAGGCATGATCAACCAAAGTACTTGAATACTTCCTTGAGTCTTGGAATTAGAGGTCTCCAACTGGAAAGTAACCACCGACACTTACACGCATTCCCGTTATGTAAAATTCTTGATGTGAACTTTGAATTAATATGCAAATAGTTAAGCTTGAGTGCAAAGGTATTAAAGGTATTCAAACATTATCACAAAACATTTTTCTTTCTTTATATAAAAAAAAAATAATTAAGATATTACTCAATGGTAGTAATTTGGAAATTACTCGTCAAATCTGAATTCTGGAACTTCTAAATTAGTGGACACATGAACACTGAAATTCAGTAAAAATAAGAATACTCCCTGTAAATTGAGTTCCCGCAAGTGTTGCTTCCCACTAGTTCACTTGCTGACACCCAGCATGTAATAGAATTATCGTGGGCTAACCTCAAATACGCTCGTAGACTGCACTAAAAAATAAAATACGTATCCACACGAAACAAAAAATAGTATTGCATGTAACAGTGTTTTCAGGATTGTTTGAAAGCAATTCAGAATTGAGCTACAGAGTTTGCATATTACTTTGCCTAAGGACACTGGACGAAAGAGCAAGTTAATAGCAACGAAGTTCCTACTTGCACTTTAAAAATAATTTTAAATTCTTTCGTGTCAGATACATATCAATTTTCGTAACTACAACTGCGGTTCATAGTTTTCTTTGAAATGCGCAATACAACTGCGCTGTACTTTTTTACTTTCAAAATTAGAATGTGTTCCTATATTATAAATTCAGAGAAAGTCTCAGACAAACAATCCAAGTGTAAGTCTCCATTGCCACGGCAATTACAACTGAAGACGGCAATTACAACTGAAACCATGCTAAAAAAAAAGTTGTACCAGCGGGATTCAGTGCTCCTATACTCCTACGTTTGTAATACTTACTTGTACAATACCGTACTAGACAATACGAAAATCCTTCCTGCAAGGAAATTGCAGAATGTCCACGAACTGCTAATAAATGCCACATCTTGTTCCCAAGCAGATAAATTTTCCACTACGCATGTTAAAAACTGGCATACTTGTTTCAATAGTCAAGTACTTTTATACGGCTGCAGTCTTTGAATCAGATGCCACATGAACTGCAAAATTATAATTGGGGGCGGCTCAAAATAGGACAATTACACGTATTCACGTTAAACAAAAACTCAATGTCTGATTTTTTAAAATGTAATATTGGTAATATGGAAAAACTTTCTAAACTTGATGGGAAAATTTGAGAGAATTGACTGATAAAATGTTATTACTTTTGAAAAAAAAAAAAAAAAAAATTATCGTGCAAAATAGTCAACATAGAAATTACTCATCCAAACTGAAATGAGGCATAAATAATACAAATAAATACTCCCTGCCGATTGATGCCACTTTTTGTTTTCCCCATCGGCTTCGGGGCTAGAAATCACTTCAGCTTCCAAATAGATCAACCGAACTCTCACTTGATGACAGCATTAAGACTCAATAGGTTCAACTCACCAGCCTCGTGCACTGACTGCACTAGAAATAAATACGAATCCAAACGAAACAAGGAAATATTCACAACCCTTCCAAATCAAAGGATATTGGATTTTTTTAAATCTCAGCTACGTTTAAAAACAATCTCGTAGGTTATGTTTAAAAAAGTTAGAATTTAATGAAGTTTTTTTTTTCCATAAACTTGAATGAAATGGTACTAGGCATTTTTTTTTTTTTTTTTTTTTTTACAAGAGCAGGATTTTTTTTTTCTTCAGAAATGTTGTACATGTATTAACAAAGTTTTCGTTAAGGACACTTAAAATAAGTTACCAGCAACGAAAATTGTATAGCTTTTAGTTCTTATTGATTAAACTTATTTGCGTATTATTACACTCAAGACACCGCAACAGATTTAGCGATTCTCGAGTTTTCAATGCTGTTTAGTACGTTTCAGGTAACTTAATTATATGTTAGAAAAAATCTACGCATCCAAGTGCGTTAGGGCTCAAAATTAGCTTTTTAGCTTTCAAAAATTAGGAAAACTTGTTCTTAAAGTTACTATCTCGGGAAGGCAGTTTCCAAGAACAACGAACAACTAAAAGCTATCGAACTAGAGATGGTAATTATTTAGATCTTATCCATAAGAAGTTCTAACAGTGAATATTGGGATACATTAATTCATCTTACCACAACAAAATTGCACGTGTCCACAAGGTGTCAACACATGCCACATTTTGCCGCCAAGCAGTTAGTCCAACTCTCCACTACCCATGTAAAAACAGTCGAGGAATAATTGTTCTTTAGCTTAAAATAGTCAAGAACTTTGAATGCTGCTGCAGTCTTGGAATTAGATGCATCAACTGGAAAAGTTAACGGGTGTCTCAAAACAGAACTACACGCAATCACGTTGAATATACATGCATTTATTTTTTTTAGGAAAAAAAAATGAATTTGCTTTAACTATAAAGGAAAGTTTTCAGAATTAAAAAAAAATATGAATGCAAGGTTCTGACAAGTTACTTTAGTTTTTGAAAAAAATACTATTTTGAACATTAATGGTCAAATATTAGAAGTGAGAAATTACTCGTCCAAATTGAATTTCGAAATTTGGAAAAAACTATAGGTAAAAATGTACGAATATAGATAGAAATACTCCCTGCAAACCATGATCCCACCAAGTCATGATTCCCCATAGACTTCGAGAATTGATCACTTACTTCCGGGCTTCAATATATTTCATTTATTGGCTCCGGCATCTAAGAATCATGGGCAACACTCATTCACGCACAGACTACTAGAAATAAATACGCATCCAAACGGAACATTCACAACACCTACCAAGAGTATAATTCTGCATTTAACTAGTTACGATATGTTAAATTATTTACTTAATGCAATTCTACTTATCAAATTACTTCTCTTTGTACTAAGAAAACGTATGAATTCAGAACAAGCAAAAGTTGTCAAATTATTTGTATGTTGTTTTGGTAAAGGATACTTGTTGGAAAAAAGTTAACAGCAATATGGTACTCCCTGTAATCCTTTATTCAGAATTCTTTCAATTGCCTATTTGTGTCCTTATATTTCAGCAACTTTTATCGGTTTATCTGAACGTAGTTCGGTAGCTTTAGAAGTTTGGTAGATACTTCTGAAAGGCATGAGAAACAAACACCACAACATTTTCATAGCTATTCGCTTTAAAGCTTCGAACTTAGTTTTCAAATTAAGATAAAATTGGAAAGACTACATTGCCAAAAGAACTAATCATTGAATCGAAACTTTATGAACAAGAATTAAGTCCCGCCACTATGGCAATTATAGATGAAGCACTGAACAAAATAATTTTAAATTTTGATACTCATACAATGTCATCAAGAGTATGTTATCTTACCACAGGGAAATTGCACATGTAGTCCACAAGCTGCCAATACATGCCACGGACTGCCGCATGCAGTTAAATCCAACTTTCCACAAATTACATCAACAAGCGGCATATTTGATTCTAATGGACAAATATTTGAATGCTGCTGTAGCTTGTGATCAGATGCGTCAACTGAAAAAGTATAATGGGTGCCAAAAACAGGACAATTTACACGCATTAACGCAATAAGAACATTTCACAATGACACGATTAATATAAAGTTACTACTCTGATCCGGGACTATGTATTATTTTATTCAAAATACTGCTCGGAGGGCATTTTATATTGGAAGATACAAGGAATTGGCCCTTGCGTTAATCAAGGTACCAGTCAGCATTAGCCGGGTACGACCGAGAAAACTTAGGGAAAACCGCACTCAGGATAAGCGGGCCACGGAAACGAACTAACCACCTTTCGAATGAAGTCAACGCTCCGCCCACCTGAGCTACGGTTGCTTGCAAACCAATTGTTTTTCAATTTTTTTTATTTATTTATTTTTGATCAGGGTAGTGCTGTTCTATGCAAATGACAAACTATTTTGAAATATCTGCATTGATAATATATTGTAATAGAAATACTTCCTGAAAACTGATCAAACACATGATGAGTCGGTATATCTACTTTACACTCTCACTTCCAGATTGAAGAGCTCAACAAATATTCCACTGACAGTCAGCCTTTACAAGTCTTCATGGGCTAAGCAGCTCACCAGCCTCGTCCACAGACTACACTAAAAATAAATACGTATCCAAACGAAACTAGGAAATATTCATAACCCTAACAAATTAAGGGAAACTGCACATAAAGATATATTTATAAAGAGAAATATTAGGATATTTCAATTAGTTTCTTTAATAGAACAAGTGTTGTACGGTAAGAACGTTGTTTCTAAGGATACTTAACGAAAAAAATAATAATGGTAATGAAGTTTGTACTCCCTGTAATCCTTTATTGAAAAGTTTCAATCTGCGACTTATTTGAATCTTATATCCACACACGGGAACAATAATTTAGCGGAAAATTATTCCAAGTTGTTTGGTAGGTTAGGAATTTGGTAGATAATCAGGTCTGCAAGAAAGAAGACTACCACAAGACTATTTTCGCAGCTACGTGTATGCACATTAGTGCTTCAAATTTGGTTCAGAAATAACTAGGCAACTGTAAATTGCTAAGATATATGCAATTGTTCTACAGACAGGGGCTATCTCATGCATAACAAAAGTTCATCTGTATTACTGCAGTAACGCTTTTTTAAAAAAAAAAATCAAGTGAAACTTTATACCCCCAATTTCCAAAAGATCTTTTGTTACTAGAATTAAACCAGCTCCCAAAGTTATGATACTTTCTCATGCATTACAACTTCGCAAGGAGTAAAAACAGATTCAATGTTCAGGAAGATATTTTCATATACAATTTGATAGTACGTTATTGAGCTTACCAATAGAGAGCTGTCGAACACGAACAACGTAGCTCGATCCCAGAAGACAAACTGTGTTGGGTAGATTTTAATTTTATCAAGCATTGGTCTCAAGTAGCAAGGCTGGATCGCAGCAACACTTCCTGAAATCGGTGACTGACAATTTTCTCCAAATTTCGTGCATTAATTGCACTGAAATGAATATTTTGTAAGGGAACAACAATTTATATCCTAACAGATATTACGTTGAACTAAATAGCTTGCTTACTCAGTTAAAAATTAAAATGCAAAGCATTATACTACAGTATTTAACTGCATGAAATTCTAAAATGAAGCAGTTTCAAAATCAAATCAATGAAGTAAGAAATTTGATGTAACGATTACATAGCATTGTGCACGTTAAAAACAGACAAAACTAACCACGAAACAGATGGTAGTAAGTACTCCAATTGGTTTTCACAATAAGTTATTCATCCAATTCTGTGCAACGCCATCACGGGAGATCCACCGGTTGGAAGCTGTGTCCTAGTTTAACAGTTTTAGAAATTCAGTAGTAACTTGGGTCTGTAAATGAAAGTACAACAAAAACGACACATCGCAGCTATAGCTGCATAATTTGTTAACTTTATTCAATACAATCATTCAATGGAAGTAAACTCAACTTTAGAAGCACGAATCAATTATTGAAACTAAACGATCTAATATCACATTCTAGTACTTCGCAGCAACTGATGACTTTAGTACTATGGATTTGAAACAAAATTGAATTAGAATTTAGATATTAATACGAGAAGCAACTGACATGCGTGTTAGAATGTTTAATCAAAAATCTGAAGATCAAACATGCCACTGCAATTAAAGTAGAATGCATATAAATTGCCAATTTCTCTTGATGAAACTACAGTAGTGATTAACTTCAGAATTGAGATACTCATTTCACACGCATTTCAGTATAAAGCCAACGAATACAAAGTTGAAAATCCATTCGACTGCAAGGAATATTCAAGTTCATAACATTCGCAACAATAGTAAAGGATATGATAATTTTCAGATATTCCACGCTATTTGGTATGCAACTCAAAATAATACTGACAATTGTTGAAGGACGAGGAAACTGAAGGAGAAATACATGGACTCGAATACTAGGTTAAATACTACTTACAAGAGCTCAAGTATTAAGTAATCTAATATGGAAGATCTCAACGGAATGGCATTCCTTTGAGCCTTGATACTAAAACATTAAAAAAGAATTTCAAAGATTCAAAGTAATCGGACTGTATTTTCGCTTTCGGAGAATAATGGCACTACTCCCTGCGATCTATGTAGTTACAAACCAGGTCTTATATAAGGTGACACCAGTCTTGCATTTCAGTAGTACGGAAGAAACGTTGCTTCTCCAGCGTCATTGAAGTCCATTCTTCTTACTCAGGCTTCGGAAGTACTCATGATGGCATCTGATTTCGCGCATCAACTATGTGTGGAAAGAAAAGGACCAAATACAAACCATATGATCTTTCCAATTTCTCGTAACAAATAAAATTAAGATTGTGTGAATACTAGTATAAGGCACATTTCTAGGAAGTATATATTGATGCACATAAGAAAAGGGGTGGATCCATTTTGGCATTTGTTTCAGTGGAGTGTCAATTATCAGTGTTTTCGGGTTTCATAACAAAATGGTGCTACCCCTTTTCGCACGCACAAAATTAATGTGTAACTAAATTTGATAAAGCTAGAAAGAGCGCAGTGATTCTTCGAACTATGAGCTACATATCGAGTATCTATTGACGCTTTGTAGTTCTGTCTCGTAAAAATTTCCAGTTTGAAGTACAGCCGCTCCCCAACTTACTATAGGATTACGGACCGAAAAATCCTTTGAAACTAGAAAACAGACGAAATATAAAACATGCTACAGGTATACGTACAAGTAGATAAATGAAATGTTAGAATATGTATGCTATATAACAAGATGCTGTGATTGTGTCCAGTATGGAATACAGTAACTAATCAAGTAGTTACCACAGAAGACAGCATGCTCGAATTTAAGGCCTTTATGTACAAAGGTACAGTACAAATGTAATGAGTACGTATGTCACTGATATGTCATTGCGTAGTTAATTTTTTTTTTTAATTTTATTATCATAATATAGTTTCCGTCTCTCAATGCATAGTATCTCGGAAAAAATCGAACGACGTAAGTCGGGGAGCATCTGTATTCCAAAACGACCAAAAAATAACCACAAGCAACTACGAAGCAGTTGATCGCATTCGAACTTAACAAAAATGAAAAATTTTAGTACGTTCCTAATACTGCTTTATGTAGAAATTTAATATGCACTGTATTATGTACCAGAAAACGATGTAAGGGTTGGTGTAACTCAAAATCTAGTGCCCAATATAAGCATGGAGATCTGTACTTTCTATCATTGGTGTTTGCAACTGAGTTTCATCTACACAACATCCTGTAGTACAACAGGATGATAGTCGTCCAATGCTGTTAGAAATTAAAATTTCTTGAAAGAACTAATACCGACCTTTCTTTCCGGTAGAAAAAAAAACACATTGTAGTCCTAACAAGAAGTTGGTCCTTTCATGCATTATTGCAGTTAATTTTACGAACAAACTGGTTTCAAGAACAGTTTTATTCAAATTTCATTGTAATAAACAAACACACAGTCATTACATAAACACAGCCGACCGAAGTTTACATTAAGTCTTAAATGTGACTAGTTTTGCTCTTAAAAGGCATTAAAAAATTATTTATATCATTTAGGGATAAGGCTCAAGCAGAGATATGACGCTAGAAGGTAAAGTAAGTCTGCTAGTTTTGTAGATACAGCTATGAAAAGATTGTTGCATGCCGTTAAAGAATATTTCCCAAATTCTCGAAGATATCCATCCCTCCCGTGTGGGACGAAAATTAAAATCTGGACTAATACTTGTAGTTTCCATTGCGTTACAAAAACTACCTCTTATAGAGACAAAACGAGAAAACCACCACTTATATTTTTTTATTTTTGTCGACAAAAAATTACTTGCAAATATCGCACTTGTTAAGTTACATAGAACAAATTTCCTCAAAACTGGGTCTTGTTGCGCGTAAATCTGTAAGCCAATGGTTTTACGATGTATAAATTTTTTTAAACAAGTCACTTACAGCCATACGAGAATCTTGTCCATAGCTGTACCATCCCGGCATTTGCCTGGTGTGACATTGTCCAATCACGTTGTTTCGAACTCAATCACGCAGAAAATGCCTATCGCTTTGCTGAGTATAAAGGATGGGGAGGGGGGGGGATCCCGAGAATTGAAACGAAACTGCGCGAGTATTTGAAAGAAACTAGCTGAACTAAGCCTTTCCTGAAAACAGCTGTACATACGAATAAACAATAAGCTTCGTATAGTTTCTAGTAGTCTGAAACTACGACTATTTAGTCTGACAATTTAAAACAACTGTCTATGTAAATATGTTGCAATCCATTTGGAGTTAATGTTTCAACTTAAAATTCGAATCGTAATATAACCTACAAGGTCTAAAATACTCAGAACAGATAGCACAGCATTAGAAACTGCACGATATCATACTTTTGTTTTGAGAACAGTATTCATTAAAAAATATTTTTGGTCTTGCTGCACTCTTGGTTTTCGAAGAGAAATATCGGCGAGAACAAAATACTTCAGTTTAACGACTTCTAGATTTTAATAAAGTAATGAGCACTGATTCCTGAAAAGCTCAAATTGAGTAGAATCCATAAACCATGCTTCACATTCCAATAACTGCCATAGGAAACTACCGCATAGGCTGCCAGGTTTATGTATACTTGTAGGATGGCAGATCTAACAACTTATAAAAATTTGGTGACCAATAAACTATTAGGCAAAGTTTGTATTTCAACTGCATTACAATTTCCTATTAATGCATTAGCATACTGCGTTCAATGCTGAAGTTTATAACAATTTCCTAAGTTTTTCTGTGATACATGGTTACCATGGCTACAAGGTACGCAATTCAGAAGTACCTTTTTAAATCTACGGAAAATACGTGCCGTACATTCAAGATCTAGCTCAATTATAATTAATATAACCAAATAAGTGACTTCATTCACTTGACGACATTTAAACTAATTCCGCGACTTGCCAAATCATTTCACATAATGAACTATGACTCAAATACTACTTACTATCCCATACTAATGTATGAAGTTGTGTGCCCGGAGAACGAAGTTATATTAATTTTATGGGCGGTAACAAAACACTGACTTTATATTAGCGTCAAGCGCTTTAATTCTGAAAGCTGCTGTGTCGGGTCTCGCATATGACGAGGCGATACGCATCGCGTATAAAAATATCAAACCTGCCTAACCTTTATAGCTCGCTCTACATACTGTGTGTTTTATCGTGGCAAAATACACAATTAGTATTCATCCGCATGGCGTCCTGCTTCTGCCTCGATTAACTACAGTGTATTTAACGAAATAACTGATTTTCGTAACGCCTTTTAGATTGCTGGTTGTCGCAAGGTATGAAAGAAGTGCGTGTGTGAACTATTTACAATGGAAGGTGTACACACGGCAATATATAAAAAATTGGGTGCGCTATAACGAACAAATGATTTATTAAAATTAAGAAAAAAAGAAAGCCACATGAAAAAAAATATAGGATGGACATGCACCTCTGCCAGTTACATGGCTACAGGATAACGTTCCTCAGAGAGCACACTTTCAATGAAATGGTAGCCTAGGTACAATTCTGGATTTTCCTGATGAAACCAACCAGGAAAAATTTCCCTGGACAGTTGGAAGATAAACCTTCATTCCTCCAGCAAGCAGATCCACAGTTATACACGTAAACTACAGAGCTAGGGAGGCTAGGTCCTAGTAGCAAGAACAAATTTTGATATTCTGGAAAGTAAACTCACGATTTACGCGTATCTCCAGTTTCTTACTGCTACTCCAAAGCACCCTGCTTCTTCAAGTAAAACCTTACATTTCTCAGTGATGGGACAGCTCATCGTGCAGTAACAAAGATATGAAATTATGAAGTCATTTGGATTAAACTATACTGCGAGCACACTACTGAACACAACCCCTGATGTACGATTTTAGTTTAGTGTCAAGATAAGGCAGTGAAGAGTTAATAGCACGTGACATACGTAAATGCCGTATTAATTTTCAATAAGGAAGGTTCGAATGAATTATGATTTGTATAGGCGAACGAACCTACTAGCGAAATCAGTAATTTCCAAATAGACACTAAGATTCGCTGTGTGAAGTGATTTTCGGTACCTGTACCTCAAGAGCATTTTACACAATCGTCAAAGGCATACGAAAATTCACTAGGTATTTAGGTAATTATAGATTGTCCCCTCCCAAATAAGACGAACCTGCATTTCTTTCTCGGAACGTAACATTTAAGACAATACATAAAAATCCCTGAACAGATTCATTGATTAGTATTCTCCTGTACTGATTACGTACAAAATTTAACTTTTAATTCAAAATATACTCTACTACTGCTGCTGCTAATAAACTGCATGACTTTTACTGTATGTACCTGAATATCATGAATTACTTCAGGATGCTCCAACTCTTGCTTCGCTGAGATACCAGTCACAGGAGGAAGTTGTCCCACGGCTGCGCAATATTAATCAGGACCACATCTCTAGTTAAAAATAACTATAATTTACCACTTGATTCACACACGAGGACAAGCAATAAAACTTTTAGTCTAAACAGCTCAATTGACAGCTTACAACTATAACAAGACTTCCCACCACAGAAAATGAGTAATCTAGCTTGCTTTACTACCAGCAGGAAGAGCAGTTTTCCCGCATGTAGCAGAAAGTTATTAAATCTAGTTAAGGTCAGCCAAAAAACACGAGAAATTAATATTTCCAAAGTGTGTAGGAAAGCACAATATAACAGTTTAAAGTCATGGAGGTGTTAAGTGAGAGTAAAGAAAACAAGTATATCGCACTATTGCATATCAATATAATTTCAGTGTTTTTTTGGGACACGCCCGCATGCCGCCATGTTTGTATTTTAACGAATGAAACTGCCTTTCCAAATTTTTTGCATTGCTGGCTATAGCTAGGTGTTTATGGAGATATGTTTGATTATTTGCAAGGGTATGGGAGTGTAGACATGATAGCTGGATGACAAGACAAAATTCTCGACTGAAAACATACGCTTCCCTGTCTCTTAACGATATCTAAAACATTTATGCTCCACGTATATGGAGAAAATCAGGGCAAATCTTGGTTCCATATAACAAGAGAGTGCGTTTGATATAAAAATACTTTGCCGTAATATCACAGATCACCATCTACAATTTCCAACCTAGACACGTATATACCATGTGCAACTAATGAACTCTCCTGATGAAAATTGTGACGTTTTTTAACAGTCTTTTTTCCGGAAGCGAGGGGATATTTGAACAGAACGCACACTCAAATAATCCATTAGGATAACTGTTATTACAATTAGCGAAGTAGATAAAAAAAAATAGTATTGCAAGCAACAGTTCAGAAGTTCCATTCAGACGTACACAACTACCCACACAAGTTAAAGAATGTCAAAACAATGTTAAAAGTTAATTCCAATGTCCACTAAGGATATCTGGTGTCCATTAAGAATAATAAAATAGTTTTCGAAAATTAAATCTCATACTTCGTACCTAAAATTAAGATTCTTAAAGGATTTAATACCCACAAAAATATATGTCCACGAACAAAATTGCAGTAGATTTTGTGATATATTCTTGAAATGAGTCTTGTATCAACGTTAACTCTGTAGGTTAGCCACTCTCAAAACAATGAATATTTTTAAACCCATCCCTAGAGCAGTCCATCTGAAATCGACCTTTGTTGCTAAACTATATTTTTAAAGTTTATTTATGAGTTCAAAACTAGTTATTTTCTACCTCGGCCTAATAATTAATGGCGGTCAATTTTGTATTGCGGCGCATGCCAAAATTTGAGTTTGCAGAGGATTACGAAAAACGTAGTATCTCCGGACTTATCATAGAACATTCGAACAGAAAAAAATATCTCCCTTCAAAGTCTACTTGATAATTTTAGTCCTCTGCATGAAAAGCCAAAAAAACACAAATAGCTGGTCAAAATGGTATCCAAACGTGGTTATCAAAACCCAATAAATCCAGTTTTTTTGGGGGGGTGCTTTCTCTCACCGAAGGGACTGAATGAAAAAGTTGATTTTTCGTACACTATTACACTTATGTTGGATGTATACAGAATATTAAGGCTATCTGCTCCCTTAAATGATTGTTAGCCGTTGATACCTTGTACCTACAATTCCATTAATCACCGGAAGTAGTTTTTTTTATTATTATTGAAAGTAGATAAATTGGCGGACTTTTCAGTTGAAATTGTAACAAACAAGGTAGATTGGACATTTATTTTTAACTGGAAAGTTCGCAATTTTTAACCCTTCATAAAAAAAAAACAAAAAAAACAAACTGTAAATACGAGGTATCAACAGCTAACCCTCATTATCTTATGCATATTGGAGGTTAGTATCTGGTGAGAAATAAAATTGTTTCGATACAAATTTTAACTGATATTTGAGTATGAACTTGTTGAAATTTCTATACATACGATAAAATTACATATATTTTGTTCCACCAGAAATACTGGGTCCCCAATAAGCATAAAATTGCAATTCGAATTGCCCCCAATACGAAATTTTAAAAATTGCATAAAATATTAAAGATCCACATCAGCCCTCATATTCTGTATACACTTAACATACTTTGATGTGCAACAGTGTACGAAAAATCGACATTCAATCCCTCCATTGCGAAAAAAAAACAACTGAAAAGCAACGTTTGGATACTGACAAGAATCAAGCTTTCGACTTTTCGTGCAGAGGACTAAAATTATCAAGCAGATTGAAGAAAAACTGCTTTTGTTTGAATGTCTGATAAACCTGTCCGGAGATGATAAACACTTTCGGTCCAGCGATCTATTCTATACAGATCATCACATTTTTACAATACTCTTCCTTTGCCACCAATTTCTGCCTCAGTAACAGTAAATTTCTAAAGACTTTTTATATAAATTCAGAATGAGAGTATAAAAAAAGAAGGATATATCGTATTAATTCTTAATTATTTATACGGTTATATCACTTGTCGGTTTACAAGAACGGTGTAAAATGGAGGTGGTTGCATCCGTGCTAACTTCTAATAAATAAAAAATATAATTCAGAAAAAATAATAGAAATTGTTTAAATCAAAATAAACCTTGCGAAAGGTCGGAAAGTAAGACTTCAAAAATAACTTTTTTGCCGTGTGGGTAGCAAAGTGCATTAGTTTGAAAATTACACATTAGATAAATTCAATCCACTGGCGGAGACAATACAAACCATATTGCAGAATGCTTGTGTGAAAGTTCATAAAATCCAAAATAAAGCAAACTGTACAGCTTGATCGATATTACAAAATCATTTACTGAAAATTAACGTATGAAGAGTTTTACATTTTGTATCATACTCAAATCTTTAAAAATTTAGACCGCTTCAAAACAGCAGTGTAGTTATTATCTGCTAATCATGATCATAAAACAATGCAATTTTGAAACTCAAGAAATTGAAAAGAGTCGAGTAGAATACACTAATCAACTGCTTTCCTCCAACACTTCAAAATACTTGCAACTTAAAAAAAAAAAAAAATTTCAGCATGATGCAAATTACTTACGTTGAAGCTGCACTAATACAGCGTAAGAAAACCAATAAAACTGCTGATTGTACTTCACTTTCCAATTG